>PITA01007820.1:0-89072 GCA_004023965.1 Spilogale gracilis | reverse complement strand
CGGATGTGGATATGGATGCGGATGGGAATGTGGATGTGGATATGGATGTGGATGGGAATGTGGATACGGATGTGGATATGGATGTGGATGGGAATGTGGATACGGATGTGGACATGGATGCGGATGGGAATGTGGATGTGTATATGGATGCAGATGGGAATGTGGTTGTAGATATGGATGCGGATGGGAATGTGGATACGGATGTGGACATGGATGTGGATGGGAATGTGGATGTGGATATGGATGCGGATGGGAATGTGGATACGGATGTGGATATGGATGCGGATGGGAATGTGGATACGGATGTGGATATGGATGCGGATGGGAATGTGGATACGGATATCGATATGGATGCAGATGGGAATGTGGATGTGGATATGGATGCCTATGGGAATGTGGATGTGGATATGGATGCGGACGGGAATGTGGATTCGGATGTGGATATGGATGCGGATGGGAATGTGGATACGGATGTGGATATGGATGCGGATGGGAATATGGATATGGATGTGGATATGTATGTGGATGGGAATATGGATACGTATATGGATATGGATGCGGATGGGAATGTGGATACGGATGTGGACATGAGTGGGAATATGGTCCCGGCTATGGATGTGGATGTGGACATGGATGTGTAGAGAGATAAATCTATAGATTGAGATACAGGCGCAGGTGTGAATACAGACAATGGAAAAACATGGGTATGGAAATATGGACATAGTTGTAGATACAGAAAAAGACAAATGCAGGTACAGAAAACAGAGATACATGGTATGTGCGTAGATGGTGCGGTCTTAATAGTAGTATTTACCTTGCCTGCCTTCAAGGCTCAGCGTTGACCTGATGAAAACATGCATGCTATTGTTCTCTGCAATTTAAAGAACGAAGAATATAAACAGCACCCTCTTGGACAATGTCTAGTGCTTATTCAATGAATTAAGAGATTCGAATGCCGCATAAGTAAGAGGGTTGGGGAGAAAGTCCTAATGGGGGTCACCTTTGCATTCATTCTTCCACACATTTATTCACTCCACAACCACTACAACCACTACAACCACTTACTGAGTGCTTTGTAGGTAGGGAAGGGAGTTTTTTTTCCAACTTGCTTTTATATATATATATAAAATTTGACAAAGAGAAACACAGCTAGAGAGGGAGCACAAGCAGGGTGAGTGAGAGAGGGAGAAGCAGGCTTCCCGCTGAGCAGGAAGTCCAATGCCAGGCTCGGTCCTAGGACTCCGGGATCATGACCTGAGCCCAAGGCAGACACGCAATGACTGAGCCCCTCCCAACTTGCTTTTAAGTATAATTTTTAATGACCAACCTTCCTTAAGCACCTTCCCTCATCCAGACAGTCTAGATCACAAGTGGCCACCGACTGCTTGTCATCTCAACACCAGAAGGCTCCATGATATTTGCTCCCTGTGGGTGACAAGGAAACTGAGGCTCAGAGAGCAGGCAGAGACCCACAGCTAGTCAGGGGGAGTATGGAGACAGACTCAATCCTCAGCAGCCTTTGATCAGCCTTGACTGGTCTACAGGCCAGCATGTCTCCAGAAAGGGATAAATACCCAGCTAACAATTCCTACACCTACAAAGAATATTTCCCTGGCAGAGGTAAAGGGGGAAGGTCTTCAGGACAGGAATATCAGAACAGCTGCATTAATCTCATTACGAACACCCATGAGCACAGTCAAGGGGGAAGTGGCTGTGCGCACCCCATCTCACCTTGAAGCATCTGTGCGCGGCTGACTCATTTATCGTGCAAGCCAGGGTGGCTGCATCATCTGCCCTGCCCCTCCATTTGACAGAAGGAGAAATTGAGACACAGACACATTGAGTGGCCAGGGTCACGCAGCAGGCAGATGGAGAAGCCCAGAAGTGGAGCCATGAGCCCTGGCCTTGGGTCAGAAATCAATGCTGGCACATTTCTCTGAGCACAAGCCGAAGTTGGAAGGGTGGAGGAGTGTCAGTTTTGCTTGGATTAGAATCAGGAATCGCCCAGCCAGAAGAAATCCTACAGCCCAGGGTTTCTTGGCCTCTTGATTTCACAGGCATCCTCTCTTCGGAATGGAAACAGGCATCTATGCTCAGATTTCCTTGCTAGTGAGCCGAAGGATGCACCTCTCTGTCCTAGGACGCCCACCAGCACCCACATAAGCGTGCCCACTCTGCGGCACTGGCTCTCTTTGCCGCCTGGGCTGGGTGGTTCCCAGTTCTTCCTGTCCCTGTAGTTCTGTGTGCCCAGCGCTGCCCCGCCACACAGATTATTACAGACCAACTCCAAGTGGTGCTTCTTCGCCTCCCACACCGGCTACAAAAATGTACATGACCTTGTGACTCGATATTTTTTGACCTCTGACACTTGCAGAGCCTCGAATAAGAAATATTCAGAATCCTCCATTAACAAGAAGAGGATGAAGACAGACTAAATTAAACGCCGAAGCTCCTTATCCTTGTAGTCCTTACTGATTTGCCCACTACATTCTTTCCATCCCCAAGACCATTGGGACCCACGCACTGAGACTTGGAATGTCAATGCTTCTTCCAGTAAAACAAGAGCAAAAAACTTTGGACTAGAAGTTAAGAAATGTAGGTCTAGGCCAGCCTCCAAGGCATGCGTATCTTCATTTCTTCACCGATGCAGTAGGGATATGAAAATCGACCACCTGGATACACAGCGCGGGGGGTGATGATGAAGAGGAAGGCCCTCGCTAGCTCTACTACATGCCTATTTGTGCTAACTCAGTCTTAATACATTTGTGGTCCGATTCTCACCATTACTGAGTGAGGCAGAACTTTACCGTGATCCCCCAGCTCACAGAAGTGGAAACTGAGGCATAGAGAGGTCAAGTCACTTCTCCAAGCCACAGAGCTGGTAAATGGCAAAGCTTTGGATTTGATTCTAGGTCAGCTTCACCCTGAGCCTTTATGGGTCGAATTTTAAGGTGCATCTAAAAATGCTTTTTAGGTGAGGGGGAAAAAAACTTATCCAAGGACTAGAAGCTATAAAACACATTAAACTTTTTTCTTGTTGCACTCATTTATAGTGTTTTAGTGGGGTCTGGAGAGCTGATTGTACTATTGTCTGAAGTTACTAGCCTGGGTCTTGTGAGCTAGAAATCTCCGAGATCCCATCCACCCCTGAAATTCCGAGTCTTTCCAAAATACAGTGTTGCTGTTTATTGGTCCAACCCAGAGAGGAGGGTAGGACAACCCTGCCTGCTGCCCCGGCTCCCCAAGGACCCTGATCTTCCAGAACAGATCTAGAACTGGAAAGTTCAGAAAGAGAAGCACTCGCTTCTTTCTTTCGGGGGCTCGCTGTGTCTTCCTGAGGACACTCCCACCGTGTTGCGGTGAAAAGACAGCATTATCGGCCATCTGCACAGGAGAAAGGAAAAAAAAAAACAAACCCAACCTGAGTAGTCTATCACTTTTAGGGTTTTCGGGTGATAACAGCTTTTACCTTCTTACTTTGATTCATTACCTTTGCAAAAGCATAAATCTGTCATTTTGGCACTAACTTCTATCGTATGCATATTAATAAGAATAATAATCACAACATCAGTGATTTGGGATTTTATAACTGAGTTATTTTCCTTAAGTGCCAGGGCAGAGTTGGCTAGAAAGTAGCACAAATATTGCAAAGGATCGTTCCTTGGAAAAGCATTTCAGAACTTTATAAACATTGTTTTGGAGTAAAGCCGGACTTTGCCTCACAGAACTTGCCTTTTCTATACCCATGATCACCCCTACTAGTGAAATAGTACCACATCTCCCTTTTCTGGAAGACTCTATGAAGTCTGGAACAATCTGCTGAGGTTGGAACCCATCCTTCTCCGAAAGTAATCAGCCACACCCTGAAGAGGAGTCAGAGTTTAGCAAATTCACCTAGTTCCTTTTTTTTTTTTTTTTTAATATGTATAAGTTGTCTACGACGTGCCTAATGCTGGGCTAGGATTTAGAGACTCAAAGTTTCTGAGACCGACGTGTCATGGTATGCAATCATCTCCAGAGTATTTCCCCGACTAACGCTTGTTTTATAATATGTACAAGACTCTTTTTTTCAGGGCAGTAAAACAATGTTTCATTAGTGATGGAGACATATTAGTGTGTGTGATCCCGGCAATTTTCACTTTAAACATCAGGGCTTCTCTTGCCGAACATTCTCACCGCAAGCTGGTCACAATTTGACATGCATACAATTTAGGAAGATTGATTCATTATACAATTTTTAAAATTCCGGAATTGCAATTGTCAGATAGCAATTGTTCAGCAAAGGGGTTTTGATCTTCTGAGAGTAGCCTTCCAGCCGACTGCAGACGCTTGCAAAAATTTCAAAGCTAAATAAAGCATTTGGCTCTGAAATGCGATGTTTATCATAGAGAGTTAGCATAAACTCAGCATGAAAGACTTACATCACATACTGATCCTACTAGCCATTAGTACCAAATAATACAAATTGATTTGTCTTTTCGGCGTGAAAGGTTGTGAAGAAGGAATGTCAGGGAGAAAAGATGAACATTTGTTGAATACCTTCTCTGTGCCAGTGAGTGGGTGAGGCGTTTTCATATTTATGAACCGTGTAACAAGCAGATAATCCCATCCCTATGTAACGATGGAGGAAGAGAGTATTAACTCAGAGCTGTCAAGATACTTGTTTGAGGTCACACAGCATTAAGTGGCTAAGTTAGCTATTGTATGCTAATCTGACCCCGAAGTCCATATTTATCCTCCCTCCTTCACCCACTGGCACTTCTTTTCACAAATGCTTTGTTTTATTTTTCTGGTGACACAATAAATGCACAAACATCTTTGAATACTGGAGAAAAAAAGAGTCAAAAGGAAAAATTTCACTTATAAAACAAATGTCCATAAATGCTAACATCTCTTTCCAGTCTTTTTTTTCACAGAGCCTCAAGACAGTGCTAAATGCGCATGGTCTATAATTTTTTAATTAAAAAGTCCATATTTTTAAGTAAAAAAAAAAATAAGTAAATCTCCAGATCACAGTGGGCAGCGGAGTTTAAGCCCATCTGAAATCCTAGCGCAGGTGGGCTCAGAGGGCCGGAGCCGCTCAGTCCCGGTGGCCTGGCCCATGTGCTCTGGTTCATCCGATTCTATTTTTCCCTGAGTACCACCTACACCCCGAACACTTCGCTGACAATCCTCTGCCTTTTCTCCCCCAAACACAATGGAAAGTTAATTGAATGTTTTATGCCTTCGTAATATCAAAGAAATGAAAAGAACGTAGGTTTCAACCATATTTCAATAATAAGTGCATTAATTTTTACCTTTTAACTGACACTTGTACTAATTTCCTTAAATGCTCTCTCTGGTTCTTTTTTGATCTGTCTGGCTTTGTTGGGCTGATGATGAAGGCTTACTTCAAATGCAAAAAGATTAGCTCTCTTTTCCTTAATAGCACAATTACAGATTGTGTGATGTCTCCATCATGAAAGAGAGCAGGGACAGACTTTTAAAGTCACACGAGTTTATTACAAAAGTGGCAGTAATAATTTTAATTACTTTACTCCACAAAAGATATCAAAATTGCCCTAATTGTCTAGTGGCGTTTAGGAATTATTGTGGGTAAAATGGGAGAAAAGCGTTTAGTAGGGTTTTCCCCCATTAATTAGACTTGGGTCATTGTTTTAATAAAGTACTGTGACCCATTTTTTCTTGAGCCCGTATGTCATTGACCCCAGGTACACGACAGTCCTGGAGAATGCAGAATAAGTTTCCTCTACATAATATTCGAAATGAGCTAGAAACGGTAACTCTAAGTACTATTTGTGGCTTACTATTTAAAGCCCAGGAAAAACAAAGAATAAAATCCTTTAATTTTGTCAAACGCGTACCATGTTTAAATTCAGCAGTGACTACAGTTCAAAAGACCAGATGTTCTTGTGTACTTATATAATTATTTTGCACAATAGCTTACCACTGGCAAAAAAAAATTTTTTTTTCAAAGCATATTGTTGTATTTGGCATTTTATGCTTGACAAAAAAATCTAGAGACTGCATTATAGTTAATTAATTCTAATTTTATTAAAGCCGAAAAGAGAGAGAACCAAATGAAGGGACAGTCATATTAGTCTTACACTAAATTAAGTCCAAGAATAAGAAGTAACATTGATCTGAGAATAAAAAACCTCAACTCTAATGCATTTAGGATCACAGGGGAGAAGCTGAAGCAGTTTGACCCATTGTCAGTCTATTTTAAGATGAACATTTGTTAGATTCTAATGAAAAATGTTGCACTTAAACTCTGGCAAAGAGACAATTAGTACTTTCCCAACTCTGCCAAGACTCAAAAAGAAAGAAAGAGAAAGAAAGAAAGAAAGAAAGAAAGAAAGAAAGAAAGAAGATGAAAAATATCCCCAGAATTTAAAAGTTAAGGAAAAAAAAACTATGAGAAATAAGCTCTTTCAAAATAATCTTCTGGAGGATGCTATGCTGTGATAAAATTAGCTGCATCCCACAAAATTACCTAAAACCAAGGAGGTCCTGTTTTATGCTGTGTATGGGTGCTGAGGTCGGAAATGAGACAGGTTCCCGTAATGAAGGACTTCTCTGACAGTAAATTTATTAATTAAAAAAAAATAGGCTTTTTTCAATAAAAGCTACTCACCTAAAAGGAATGATTCTGGGATATAATAGAATGAGTGTTCTAGAGTACAATGTAGTTAAAAGATGAGTGAGGTGCTTAAATTTATATCTCTCTCACTCTTTGTTCACATGGATGATCGGTGTGAAAAATGTTCTGGGAGGAAGAGAACTGATGTAAATGAATATCACTCATGAAAGGAGAAGGAAACCTTTTCTCATTTAATATTATCCAGATTTAGTAACCTATTATTTTTCGTAGACCAAAAGTGAAAAAGAAAAAAAAAATACTTTTAGGCAAGAGAACCAGGGTCTCAGAGCAGCTGTTTGCTTGGAAGACTGGAAGAGGGTCTCTTGTGGCTCCTGGGGCACACATCACTGAGTCTGAAGGGGCGCATGGACAGAGGTGCTAGGTTGGACCCGGGAGAAAGCGCTGCCATCGAAGAAGTTAGTATTCGGGCCCTCAGGCTGGTCAACTGAACCAAACCCCTTTGTCAACTCCGCTGTTCAGATGGCCTCCTTCCCTTTGCCACTGTGGCTCCTAGGTGTTGATTTTCCTCACCGTCAATATTGCCCAGCCGTCGTTGAGGTCGCGGGGCTCTGTGCAGGCCGGTGGGCGTGGGAATGTCTCCTGGTGAAGACTGGGACTTCCTCATCGCTCTGTCCTACATCGCTGGACACCCGGGAGTCTAGGTAGACAAGTATCTACACGGCGGAGAGGTGACCTCATTCTCCCAAAACGCTGCACATGCAATGAAAAGCAACGCACCCCCTGATCTAGATGGAAGTCGGATCCCCGGGGAAGCCGCTGCAGCATTCGGGGCAAGTAAGAACCAGCTGGCCTTCTCCCCTGGCCTCCTGAGGCCTCGCACGGATGCCCCACGGACAGTGTAAGCCCGAAAGCATTTTGGTGAACCTGGACACTTCCTGGCTCCCCTCTGCTGGGCGAGTAACTGCTCCGCGATGCGCCTGTTCACACGAGCGCACTGTTCCGTTAGCAGTTTGCACGTGGTGGGAAAAGATGGCTAGGCAGGCAGCTCCGTCCGTGCCAAAATCTCGAATGTGTGACACCGCAAGAAAGACACCGTCAGGAGCAGTTGCTAATTTATTTTAAGTGCCCCCTGAGTTTTTAATTTATCTGGAAAAAATAAATAGATAAATCCGACGCGCTTCCTGCCAACCCGGGAGCCCGGGCTCTGCCAGTGGCGGTGGAGGCTTGCGGGTGACAGGGGCCGCACCCCCAAGAGGTGTGCAGAGCTCAGCCAAGGACACAGGGCGAGCTTCCGCTATTCCTGGTTGCATTAGAAGAGGATCTATCACATTTGTATAGGGTTGACCTTTCCTTTTCCAAAATTGGCTGCCGACACACATGCTAATTTTTTCCCCCTCTCTTCAGATAGTCTGCAATTCCAAGCAGTACCGCAGGCTTCTCCAAGCCCGGATTCCGTGGCAAGTCTGGAATGCAATCAGCCTAGTTTAGAAATTCATTATCCGAAGTGAGGAGCCGGGCGAATATTATAGTTTCATAAATATGCAGATTTTGTTTATTTAAACATTTCTTTATTACACTTTGTGTTTTCCTAAATTGGGTCATCATTTTAATATGATTGGAATCTGATGTGTGTCCTGTTTTCCTTAAAAGCCATCTGGTTCCTTTTCAACGTTCAGAAACCAAATTATTTGCAGGAATATTGGGCCTTGCTCATTGTTCCTTCTGAGCCAACTCATGGCTTCGGGGTGCTGGACCAAGGAAGCCCGAGGCCATTCTGAGAGGGACAGCCTCTCCTAAAGGGCACTCAAGCTGGACCACTCAGAGGATCGCTCTGTTGGGGAAACTGTGGTGTACCCGAGCAGGCAGCCCTCACCTGAAGAATAGAAGTAAACAGGGGCCGCCTGGCACCGTCTTGAATGGAGGGCAAATGACTAACAATTACCAGCCCGGCTGAGAACATAAAAAGTAGTTCCTACATTCTCTTCTCACCAGATAGCATGCTTCCTGTGGGCGAGAGTCTTACCCTCTCCACATATCCCCTGTTCCACCTTTCCAAAGACTGAGCACCTAATAGGTGCTGAAGATTTATTTGTGGATTGAGGGGGATTCCAGAACCCCAAATTACAATAAAGTAGTGTGCTGTATTAGTTATCCACTTTGGCATAACAAATAACTCCAAAGTTCAATGACTGCAACAACGCACATTTATTATCCCAGAGCTCGTGTGGGACCAGACATGGCTTAGCTGAACCCCTATACACAGCCTCTCCAAAAGCACTCAAGATGGGGACACCTGGGTGGCTCAGTCAGTGAAGCATCTGCCTTCGGCTCAGGTCAGGGTTCCAGGGTCCTGGGATCGAGCCCCACGTCGGGCTTTCTGCTCAGGGAGTCTGCTTCTCACTCTCCCTCCCCCTCTGCCCATGCTCTCTCTCTCTCTTTCTCTCTCAAATAAATAAAATCTTACAACAACAAAGGAACAATAAACAAAAGCAGTCAAAGTGTCTGTCATGCAGGCTCAACCTGGGCAGGATGTGCTTCCAAGCTCCGGAGTCCCTGCAGACTGGTACAGTTACAGTCATCGTCGGTTCCTTACTCGGTGGGCCTTCCCATATGTGGGAACTTAGACACAAGATGGCAGCTGACTTCATCGGAACAAGCAAGTGGAGACCAAGGGACAGTGCGTGCAAGGCGGAAGTCATAATCATCTGCAGCCTAATCTCATCCCAAGCCCTTTGTTGTCCTTACTGGTAAGAAGAGAGTCCGGCCCACACTCCAGGCAGGGGATCACACAAGAGCTTGAGTCCCTGGGAGTCCGGCCGGAAGCTGCTGGTCTACCATACGTTTGTGTATTGTCGTGCTATAGGGCAGGTTTAAACAATGAATCCAGCAACACGGCTGAGTTTTGTTTCCAGACAAGAAACTAAAATGAAATGACCAACTATTCAGTCTAAAAGAACAGCTGTACCCCTACTAAAAGCTCACTGGTATCATTCTCTTATTCATTTATCTAGCAATAAATTGAAAAATAAGGTCAACATCCCCTCTGAAGTCCACCAGTAAGAAAATCTTTAAAAGTTACACTTAGAATCTGTGTATCATTTCTTTGACCAACAAATATTGATTAAACTGATCTTAAAGCAGAATTCTGAGTCAGTTAAGTGCCACTGGTTCTGGTCCAAGACGACCCTGCTCTGCATGCCCACCAGTCTCCTGTCTGTGGACAAGTGTGGTCGTGACAAATGGGAATAACAATGCAGCTCCCTTAAGGGGCAATTGTCCGAATGGTGTAAGCCGAGGGTATTTTTCAAACTGGAGGTCACAGCCCATTTGTGAATCTGAAATCAGGTTAGCACAAGGCTCAGCACAATTTTCCCTGGGAAGGGCCAGGCAGTATTCTGTTTGGGCTTTGCAGGGACAACGGTCTCTGTCACAACTCCACTTGTGTAGTGCAGAAGCTGCCATAGGTAATGTGTAAATAAATGAGGGTGGCTGTGTTCCAAAAAAAATCTTATTAACAAAAACAGGTGGCAGGTTGGATTTGGCCCAAGGGCCACAGTTTGCCAACCCCTGGCTCAGTGGATTACAGCTAGCATTAAAAAAAAAAAATTAAGTAAAATAGAAACATCAGTATGCCTTACATATAGGAAAGATGAGTGCGGTTTTTTGAAAATTTGATTTTAGCCATGGGATAGAGATACATACAGTTATGTTTACCCACACACATACACACACATCATTTACTGGGTTGAAATGTGAGATGTATGTTTCTGTAGTTTGAGATAAAAAAAAAAAAAAAAGAACAAGAACAAGAAAGCCACTACGTTGATGTATGCAGTGTTCTTTGTATGGCCCCTGGCCCATGGTACCGCAATAAATGGGAGTTGCATTCAACTCCGTGTCCTCAAGGAGGGCACCATCTGAAGGAAGCCAATAACCGGCCCTCCAAGTGACTAACTGTGAGCCAATTACAGGGAAAGAGATGCGAGGTTGGTTCACATCTAGCACGGTCACAGGGAGTCACCTGGAAGGATGGGGTTTTCCTGACTGAGAAAAAGATGAGCTTCAAACGGGGCTTGGATGATTGGAAGGATATGGATTTTCTTTTAAAGATCTGTTTATTTATTTTACAGAGAGCACAGCAGGGAGGGGCAGAGGGAGAAGGAGAGAGAGAATCTCAAGCAGGCTCCACACCCAGCATGGAGCCAGATGCGAGGCTTGATCTCATGACCCTGAGATCATGACCAGAGCAGAAACCTAGAGCCAGACAATCAACTGACTGAGTCACCCATGTACCCAGAGAGGATATGGATTTTCAGTCCCAAAAATGCTTTCATAATTAGCGGGCCATCATCAGTGTAATTCTTTCAGGGGATTGTGCTTATTACAGCATTCATTCATTCATTCATTCATTCATTCATCAACAAATACCTATGGAGCAATTATCACGTGGCAAGCACTGTTCCCCTACTAGTGATGATAGCAACTGCGACAAAATCCCTACCCCCATGGGGTTTATGTTCTAGGGAGAGACGCAGAAAATAAATGAATAAGTGCATAGATAGTAGCAAGCATTTGATGTTAGCTGTCAAAGAGGGTAAAAACAGAGAGGTGGAGGGCTGGAGGGGGATGTGACAAAGCCAGGGATCCAAGCTGTGAATTCCTGGGGGGAGGGTTCCAGGCAGGGAACAGCCAGTGCAAAGACTCTGGCCAGAAAGAGCAGGGCTCCTCCACCTAGTTCTGTGTGAAAATTGAAAGAAGGTGAGAAGAGCCTTTGACTTTCAGAAGCAGTCATCCTACCTCTGCTCGACACTCTGTCTCCTCGGTCAATGCTGGGGTTCAAGTCAAGGATTTGTGCTCCTGGTCTGCTGTGCTGGTTAAGCAATGCCCAGGAAGGGAAGAAATCTGATCGGAGAAAGAATCCTGCTTTTCATCTGCATCTACTCTAGCAACTGTAATTGTAAATGACTGCATAAATCACCCCGGGAATCCTGGCAGTGGATTTTAGACCAATGCATTCCCGCACACGGAAGCCCGGTTAAGGATGTCCTAGAAGTAGCTCTCACCGGAGCCCTATGAACATCGCAAAATTATATGACTTTCTCTTTCTTTGTGCTTCTAGCAATGTTTTATGGAAGTTTTTTCCCCTCAAAAGAAAGTAAGTGTTTGTCTTTCTAATCATCACCTATACCATACATGCTGTTCACGCTTCTTCCCTTGTTCATTTCATTAGTATTTGAATATGATTTAACTTGAATGATGTATTTGGAGAATTTCAGGGAGAAACTCAATTCAATTTGTTAGAGTGTCAGACTGCCTTTCCCCCGCACCACGCTTGAACACATACACACACCCATGCACAAACATTACGCAGGCACACACCCAGAACCCTGCTCGAACACCTAAGTACCGACAGGTGGACCTGGTCAAGAAGCCTTTATTTTCCCCCATCTTGGTGCAGGTGAAAGTCACATAATTTTAATGTCCAAAAGGAAGCAAAGTATGTATCTATCAATGAGCAAGCCATGATCCAGGTTTTGCTATGCATGTTAGCCCTCCCATTTTTGGGAGGTTCAAATCTTAGCAAGAGAGTGCAGACTCAGAGGATCTACTGGTTGATCCCTGAGTTTCAGCAGTTGGCACATCCCTTGGAAGGTGTGTTAGCATGTGGGACACTTACACAACAGTATACCAGGGTGTCATTTCACAAATGAAGCATGTAAGATGCAGAGAAGCAGAGGGACCTGTCCCAGGACCCACCACTGGAAATCTTGCAGGTGGGAGTATGGCTGTGGAGACAGGTTGCTTGTCCTCAGGGCAGCGACTTTCTCATCAAGCAGTTTCACCTCTACTTTCCCCCAGAGCCAATAAAGACAAAGAAGAAATATGATCATTTAGAGTACTTTCAGCTCAACAGTGGTGAATCGCTTATTACATTGCAAGTCATGACCTTCACCATGGCCATCAACTGTAGCCTTTTCTCTTTCAGTGTTTAAAGGAGCCATATAGGGGACTACAGAAGAGCTCATGGAAAGGGGATATGGGATGCTGGCTGCTGTGCAGTTATGGTTGTAGGTTATAGGAGGCGTCAGAGCTTGACCTTGGGTGAGGAACAAATAGCTGGGCTCCACAGCTTGTAATTGACATCGTGGCCTGACATGAGGCATTGGGGTTGAAATTGGAAGGTACAGGGGAAGGTGGAGTGTGACTGCCCAGACAAAGCCAAGGGGCTGGCTGTTGGAAGGGCAAGAGGAGGGGAGGGCTGGGGGAAGAACACTGGGAAGGTATGGGCTTATGAAAAGGATACAATGAACTCGTCTGAAGTGAAAATCCAAAAGCAGAAACTCAAACACCATTTACATCAGTAACTCCAAGCTTATCATTTAATTCAAACTTTTAAACAAAGCAATATTCACCTGAGACCTCCTAGTGTGCACATGGCACATTACATTTACAAAGTGTTTTATAAGATCTCACTGAGGCAGGATAACAGTATTGCTTCCATCTTGCAAATGACACACAAATGACTGTCAGAGACCCTAAATGACTTGCTCCAGGTTTCCCAGCTAGTAAGGCAGCCAGGGAATATAATCCTTGGTCTCCTAACTCTTTGCTTAGCATGGCCAGTACAGAGGATTTCCCCAGGTAGTGACTTGACACATGCCAACATCAAATAAGGACAGATGTTCTCAAACAGTGCCCCAAGCTCTGGTATGGGCCAAGGACAGAATGGCATGGATATATAAAATCATCTGGGGGAAGAATTGGAATGGAGGCAAGGTGTGAGTCCAGGGTTATTGGCTTATTGTCTGGACTAAAATGTCCTTTGGACAACTCTTAAGAAAATGGAAGAGAAGTCAAAATGGTCCTACACTGGCAATAAAGCTATGGGGATAAGGTCTTCTCCTTTATGCCCGGCAAGAGATAACCCAAATCAGCCCACCCCTGCCTGATCTTCCCAGCACACAATGCTCCCATCCCTGAAGTGTAACTGCATGATGATACACACAGCATTTCTTAACTATGGACCATTTCTTCTTATTGTGCAAATTAATACTGAGTCTATTGCCATTCTATTAAGGAAGTACATAAACTTCAGTCTGCCATATTGGAATTCCAACTCTGTCTCCCAACTTTGCAACTGAGAGCTCTCACAATGTTTAGTCCATAAAATGGAGATTTTTAAAGTTTACTTATGGATTGTTTTGGTCATTAAATTAGAAAATAGAAAGTCATTAGCACTATACCTGATATGGAGCCAGCATTTGGAAGTTCCATATTTTGGACCTCTCTCACTGGATGCTTATGAAGATAAGATATCAATTCCAACTAAGGGGATGTGTTATTGGAGGAGACAATTAGAGGTATTTATTGTCAATTCTCAAGGCCTGACAAGTTATTTGTAATTTAATTAATTCATTTATTCATTCTTCAAAACAAACATGTTCTCCTTTAAAGATGTTAATCAGGTGTCTAAAAATGTTTATAGCATTTGGTTTGGTAATATCACTCCTTGGACTCTAGCCTACTGAACATTTCCAAGTACAAAAATACCTGAATAAGGTCCAGTGAAGTATTAATTATGGTGCTTGAAAACCATAAACAACCAAAATGGCAAAAGCTAAAGCATACTATGAAAACTTTGCACAATGAACTATTAGATTTTCCATTATAAATTTCATGGAGAGAGTGTTTATAATGACATGGACAAACATGAAATTTATATGTGTGTGTATGTATACATACGCACATGTCTAAATAATTACAAAATATATAGAAAAAAATTAAGCACTTAAATATAAAATAATTATGGTACAGACAAAAGATAAAGTACTGCAGGTGATATACAAGAATATTTAACACTCCAGGGACACTGGGGGTGGCTCAGTGGGTTGAGCATTGACTCTTGATTTTGGTTCAGGTCATGACTTGGGGGTTCTGGGATGGAGCCCATCTGGGTCCCTGCTCAGCAGGGAGTCCACTTGATATTCTCTCTCTCCCTCCCCCTATGTCCCTTCCTTCTATCCCCTTCACTCTCTCTCTCTCAAAATAAATAAAATCTTTTAAAGAAAAAAATATTTAATACACCAGAAGACTGTCTATGCTACCTGAAGGAAAAATAGTGGGTCACAAAGCAGGACATACAATATGATCCAAATATTTTTAAAAGTATTCTTATTATTACGGAGGCACGGAAATAATAGATAAGCCCCTAACCACCTGAAGGAGTGGCCAGTAAATGGTGGTTTAGAAGTGACTTTTAATTATTTTGTGCTCTCCGGGATTCACAAATATTATACCATAGAATCAGGACATCATTCCTAGACTCGGGATAGCAAACCCCCAGCCCTGCACTAGTAATAACACACGAGTACGTAAGGCTGCTGTTCAGTCGGCATTTCCGGTTCTTTGGGGGCGGTGTCCTGGGCTGGGAGGAACCACGTGACTAGTTCTGGCCAGTGAGTTGTGAGCGGAAGTGAGGCGGGTCACTTCCGGGCATGCGTGCTGGATTGTCTGTGTTAGAGTCCCAACTCCTTCTCTTGATTAGGAGGCAGGGTTTAGCAAGTGCTGGAGAAATGCTAGTGCTAATGGCACTTCCAGGTCTTTTCTCCTTCATAAAATAAGCCAGGTGGGGAGTAGTTGACAAAGAAATAGTGTGCCTCCTCCCTAATATAGGGTGTTCACGTTCTGATCTCAGACAGGTACGCTTCAGGGAAAACCAAAATGGAGGATCAGAGTCCTTTTTATTGTTTGAATTTTAGTCAGGAGGCATTAACATCCATTTATTAAGTATATAGAGCCTTAAAACACCCATTGCCCGATTATGGCATGAACTTAAAAGGTAGAGCGTATATGATCGCGCCCCTGCCGCAGGTGAGACATGTAAGTCCGAACACCGGTGCCTGATGGCACTTAGCTGCCGTGCGTTCAGGTCAGGATTTGAACTCGGATCTGCCTGTCCCCGCATCCAACCCTGCCCCGGACCCACGGGGCTTTCACTTGATCATCATGGCCTCTTTGGGGGTAGTCATGTCATTGTTAGGCTCATCAGCTACATAGATGCTTTTGTGTTTTCTCCAGATGAAATTAACTTGCCACAGAATAGACATCACATCACCCTGGAAACGCGGAACCCCTCTTTCTTGAAATTAACAACAACAAAAGAGCCATTTTTCTTTTAATATCATCCCTAGCCCTTCCCCAAACACTCTGCATCGTAATGTTTCCGTGCACCTTTCCAGGTTCCCCGTGTGTTTCAGTTAGGGGTTAAAGCAAAAGAGAAAGATACAACAGAGAGAAATTGGGTGAGAAAGGGTTAAACATTTTATTATTCTTGCTGCATTTGTAGTAAATTGTGTAATAGTTTTCATGTCTTAATTACTTAAATTTTATATTGAGCTATAGTGATATTATCTCTTTTTGTCTCTACACAATTGTATTTTATAATAGCTTTTATTAGAACCTACATGAATGGAATTTAAAATGAACACATCATTTCTGCTACTTGGGCCGTATAGAAAAGAGAGCACTTCTCTGATATTTGGCATGAAAAGTACTTTCCTTTGTATTTTATGACACATAGCAAGTTATATTAGGTGGGGACATATTTTGAACAGAATGGTAACTAAGGGAGACTACAGAACCTCTTTTTTCTGCTTTTAGTAACTTCCTCAGAGAAGGTTTGGGGTATTCAGTATATCAAGAAATACACCCCCACAAAAGAATCATCTAATTATAGTAAAATGCAAATGATATATATATAGTTTTTGAACTGAGGTTTTCTTTTAGAAAAATTGGACATGGTCTACATATTAGAGACTTGTTGGAAAATTGGGTGTTAAATTATAATATTGAATTTCTTCTGTTAATGTAGTAGCTACATATATTTTTTTAATCCAATACTTAATATTGTGTGTAGCAAATTACAAAAATTGTGTCCCACTCTGGCTCCTTTTAAAAGACTGTGATCTCTCCAACATAGAGGTCGCAAAATGAACCAATTGCTCACATTCAAGAAAATGTAGCAAAGGCTTCACTACAAAGCTGAAAACAGGTTTTGTTTATTTTTTCCACCTCTCCCCATTTTTTTTTATAAAACCAAGTGTAGAGGAATCTGTAAATCAAAAGTCTCTTGCACAGAGAAGCTCAAATACAAAGGGGAAGAAACTCTACAAAGGATTCAGTGGGTACTTGAGAGAGATGGTGATAGAAACAAATGTGAAGAAATATTATAGATGCATATTTAATATTGTTGTGTTTATTGCTTCATTTATAAAAGTCAACCAGCTAGAAACTGTGAATTCATAAGCTCCTCACAGAATAGAAGTTAGAAACGGTGTAGGCTGTACCTCCATTCTTACCATTCCCAAGGCAATTAATTTAGAAAATCATTGCTTCGTTATAATGAATGCAGCTCTTCAGGCTGGAAGGAAAAAAAAATGCGAAAGCAATAGACATTTGTTCTTGGCTTGTGTCTGTTCCTGCCTTTCCAGTTACTATGCTCCCCCAAATAAATTTTCCTCCGGGACCCGCGGACATTACCTCCTCCGTGAAGCCCCTTGGGCTTCCTTGAAACATTTGCTCACTCCCTATTTGGGCTCTTACTGTGCTTTGAATCTCCAGACAGGCTCTCTATAGATCCATTACAAGTGCCTTGCCCTTCTACTAAGTGGGAAGTCCTTTCCAGGGATGGACCTCATCTGACTCGGTTTCAATCCTGACACCTCATCCTACTTCCTCTCTCTTGCTGGAGGCTTAAAAACAATGCTAGTAGCATGCAGGGTGAATAATGCCAATGCTACCGTTCCCGTGCCTGGTGCAGGGCTGGGATTTGCAACCCCACCCAAAGCAATTATCACACTACCTCTGCCTTTGAGAGAGTTGAAACTCTATTGATTAAATAAGTCATAAAATAATTAGATGTAAGGTGATAAAGTGCAAATTTGGGGTGACAGACTAGACTTTTTAATAATCATCAGAGGAGCAGCTCAAGGGATTGGACTCGGGGTGGGGCTCTGGGGAGCAATGTTCCAAGATGAGAATATTACTCCATAGGGCCTGACCCAGCATGTATTTCTGAAGAAGTTTGCACTATCTCATATGACATTCAGACGGTCATCGTGTTTTGCATAAAACCATATTTCACATGGAAGGAAGGCAAGGAGGGATGGATGGAGGGAGGGAAGGAGTGAGGAAGGAGGAAAGGAAGGCAAGAAGGAAGACAGGAATGAAGGAAGGAAGGGAGTGAGGTGGAGGGAGAAAGGGAAAAAGAAGAAGGAAAAAAACAAAAAAGCATCAGACTCTCAGACTCTCGCTTCTTTGCACGTATCTTTCCACGATTTTTCAATTACCAACTCCAGTCCATTTCCGGATGCTTATTCTTTTTAAGCTGCAATGCAGCATCCCTCCCTTTACTGTAATAGACTCTCTCTCCAAATCATTGCCAGCCCAGGTCTTCCTTCGTCTGTCCTGCCCGGTCCCATTCTTCCTTCCCGACTCTCCATAAATCGCCAATTCCTGCTCTGAGGTCTGGTTCCTCTCACTCACACCCCCAACCTCCTGCACCCCCCCACATCAGTCCACTTTTATTTCTCTCTTCTTTTTATTAACATGTCCACACTGTTACTAAACATAAAGGGCTTCTTGAGGAACTAATTTCACCACATTTGTTTGGGTGTTATATGGATGTTCAGAATGGAGATCAAGAGGCACAAAAATAGATTTTGTTGATTTATGAGACCTGGCTGTTTTCAATTCCCCATCAGTATGGGCAGGCATGATGCAGTCAAGAAATGAAGCATCTGCTTCTCCCACGTTTCATTTGTGAACTTTAGCACCAGATGTAAATCATTCATAAAATCCCAAAGTGTTGGAAGGTATCCGTCCCTCGTTTTCACAAACATATACTCCACATACTGTAACCAATGCTCTCTCTCATTTGTTACAAATGGAAGGAGCAGAATTTTAATGATGACCTGAAATAAATTTTCAGCAGCAGGAAAAAAAAAAAAAAAGGAAAAACAAACCTAGGTAGTTCTGGAAAACCTAACATGTACTCATTGCTCGTCAGAGTTCTGGAAACAAAAAGGTGTTCCATTAGGTTATCACAGTGCAAAATCCCACCCATTGGACTCTAAGGGAGACAAGATATATTGGCTGGGTGCTGTTCTTTTTTATACTTTTTGGGGGTGGCAGGCCTGTATTAATAAAGCACCTCTCCAAAGTGACTGGAAAGGGCATTTGCTTCTTGTTGGCAAGGGAACCCAACTCTCTCCTTGGTCATACCTACATTGCCATGACTCCATTCAGATGTTGAATTACTTTTATTGAGGAGCTGCATAAGATACAGTTTCTCCTTTCAAGATGTTGGTAGTCTTGCATGGGTCAGAGGGACCGAGGGAAGACATGTACTTCAACAATGACGCCATGAAGGGCTGTGGTGGACCTCTCCCAGGTAGGCTGTCCTGTATTCCAGAAACAGCAAATCTGTTTCCTTTGGAAGATCTGGATGGGAAAGTCTGTTGAGGAGCTCTGCCATCTTCTGGGCAAGGAAAGGGCAGGTGACCCAAGCAAGCTCAGATTACGGAGGAGAGTGAGGTCAAGAAAGACAATGCTCGATACTAATGCATCCCAACAACACTGGTTCTGGCTCTTGTGCCCTTGGGATGCTCCCAGGCCCTGTTCTTTCGAACCCCAGGGATTCAGCCTTTGCTCTCTGACTTTGGGTTGTGCCATGCCCTTAAAATCAACTCTTTTACAAAAAAAAAATCATCAAGAGTCACTTTCAGTTCTTTGCCTTGAAGTTACTCTTATGGGTCTCTCTGGAAAACATTGTGATTATTGAAGAATGTACAGAATTTAAAGTGAGTGCAGAGGATCAGTGGCCTGGACATGGTAGGAAGCTATCAGAGAAAGCTTCATGGAGAAGGTGTTCAAAAGATCTTCAGAGGAAGAACAGGAGTATAAGCAATGGACTTCAAGCCCCTTTTGCAAAATAAAGACCAAAGTTGCAAGTCTAATAAGGGCTCCAGCTGTAATGTTCAGAGGGATACAAATCCACCAGTCGACGTCTACTGAATACATGCTTTGTGCAAGGCTTCTATAAAATACATATTCTTTCTTTCAATCCTCCCAACCTTGCAGAACATCACACAACTAGAGGCTCCCAAGTCCTAGCTCCTGGGACTCTGCCAGCTGCTTCTCTTGCTCTCTTTTCAGCAGGAAGCCTCTTTTTGATTCCTCACAAAAAGAAATTCTATCATTCCCCAAATTCTTCTATGATAATTATGGGGGTGAGCAGAGATTCCTGGGTGGCTCACCCTTGATATTTTCCCTCTTACAGAGAAAGGAATAAATGGTAAGCATATGTGAAGAATTTGGGATCTCTGTAATAACATTTCCTTCTTGCTTTTAGGTCAGCTAGAAGGAGAGGACCCAGGGGATCCTAATCTTAATAGCTGAATTGAAATTTTAATGAGAAATACTTACTTTATCTCTCTGAGAATTCATCCATTCATTCATTTGTCCATCCATTTGCTCATTTATCAATCAACTCATTCATTTTTGGTTATCCTCTTTAAAGATTCATCATAGGGGAGTAATGTTATAGAAACGTCCTGAAAAGCATACTGAATGTTCTCTCTGAAATTCCAAAAAGGTGATATTCTAAGTAGAAAATAGACTGGTCTGAGCGTCCTGAGAGTTGGATTCAGGTCCCAACACTGCAACTCACTAGCTATGAGAACAGTCCCTATGCCCTTCCCTTCCTTAAGCAGGAATGTTTAATCTCTGCTCTGTCTGAACCAGAAGGTTGTCAGAAGGACTGAAGGAATTCATGGAGCCACCAGTCCTTTGCTTTCTAGCACAAACTCCCAGGTACGTGAAACTATTGTCTGGGTCCCAGCCTCTAGCTATTAAGAAGACGAGTGAACTTAAAAGTCATTTCCACTGTCTGCATCCCTTTTTCCTCCTCTGGGATATGAAGGTGGGGTAGGAATACCCAATTACAGATATTCTTTCCAGCTCAACATGCTTGTGAGTATATAAAGTGACTTTTCACTGTATATTTCAAGAGGTATGATTGAAGACATTGGGCCACCTGGCTAAATTGTTTCGTCCTTCTCAGACTGGTGTTCCCCTCATCCATTGCGCCTCTGCCCCCCCTGAAATTTCTATGGGACGGGCAGGGCAGCAACAGATCCACCTGTTCTAATGGGCTTTTCACCGGGTAGAGCCCATGTCAGGCCAAAGAGCTGATGGCCCCTGACTGAGGGTTCGTGATGCCCAGATATTGAATTTTGCCCACCTCTAGAAATGCTCAATTAATTCTCTTGCCCCATAGACTTCTTCCTGCAAATAATTTCCTCAGTGTATGAGGAAGTAAAACTCTTAATGTCTTGCTTGCCTTTGTCTTCTTCCCTAAGACGGCCAAGACCATTCGCATCCACCTCCACATCTCACTCACTCTCTGTTTGAAAATATTAGTAATAGAACTAACCCCCTTAGGAGAGCTGACCATGCGTCTGCCACTCTGCTGGGCACTGCATGTACTTTATCTCAGGGAACTCCCTCAGTAACAGTAGGACCAAGCTCCTGGTACTATTCATCTATAATTTAGGTCTCAGAGACATGAGGTGAGCTACTCAAGATTCCCGGTTGGTGGTAGAGCCTGGTGGTAGAGCCTGGTGGAACCGTGCAGCCTGCTGCCACTCTTGGAAATATTTTCTCCAATTTTTCCTCTCTTTGACTGTTTCTATCCTCTCCTTCTCTTTATGCACCCACATGCGCATTTGTGTTCAAAGGCTCATGGGCAGATAAGAAAATGCAAGAGGATACCAGTTGATCTATCTTGAAATCTGATCAAGTCACATGTCCTCTCTTGGCCTTAGTCTCCAATGTCAAAGTCTTTAAAAGGAGGTCACTGTATCTCCCTGAGACCTGAATTTTTAGCTCATTTTTCAAGTTAAGAAAATTTACTGCAAGGGGCGCCTGGGTGGCTCAGTTGGTTAAGGACTGCCTTCGGCTCAGGTCATGATCCCGGAGACCTGGGATCGAGTCCCACATCGGGCTCCATGCTCGGCGGGAAGCCTGCTTCTCCCTCTCTCACTCCTCTTGCTTGTGTTCCCTCTCTGGCTGTGTTTCTCTCTGTGAAATAAATAAAATCTTTAAAAAAAAAAAAGAAGGTGCAATAATATTTTATTTTCTATTATCATTACTTACCTTAAACCTCACATTGGTTTACCTTTCTTCTTTGTTCCTTCTTTCTAGAAGGAATCTCAGGTTTGTCCTCCACATCACTAAGTCAAATTTCTTTACATCAGTTTCCCATTTTCTACCCCAGATCAGCGTAGACTTTATTGTCTTACCTCATCGTCTCCCCTTACGTCATTTGCTTGCTTTGCTTCTCTATTACTGTGTCTGCCATCCTGTCAGCCAGCTCCCAGTCTCCCTTGAGACTTTTTGCTCCTTTTCTAGACCCCATGTTTTCCTTAGGCTATGGAGAATTCTAAACATTTTTCAAGATCGGAAAGAAGAAAGAAAATTGTCCTGGATACCCTAAATCACCACACAGGAGTACCTATACTATCTTTTTCACAGATGCAGAAGCTCTGTCGAGGGTGTGTGTGTGTGTATACGTACAGGTGCACACATGTGCACGTGCATGTGTTGCAACAGGGAGAGATGGAGAAGCTATGACTTCCCACAGGAGAGGAAACCCAGACAGGCACCGTGTGTCTGGGTCGCTGAGTTAGGTTTCCAGGTGGTTGCTTCCACCTCTATCACTGCCCACACCCCTCCGCGCCCACACTGCCTTCCTCCAGCATGATCTGGCTCTGGATTGAGTCGCTCTGCAGGAAGAGTGGGGACTTCACAGGAAGCTTGGCAGGCTGCCGCCCGAGCCACAGTATAGGGAGTTTAGATGTCAAGGTTGGGAACTAAAAATAAGAAGAGAATATGCAATGGGCAGATGTATGGGGACTGATGGTCCCAGGGATTTTGTTCTGTAACCCACCAGGACCTGTCAGAGGAAACAGGGTGCCCCCCCACCAATGCCAATCACCCATCACGGTCGTGGAGTGAGCATAGAACACACTCTTCCACATTCAAGTCTTCCTTGTGCCTCCTTTAGAAGGCTGGAGAAAAACAGGCAGATTCTCCTTTGGAAGCTCCAGTCCACCCAGTGAAGAAGTCCAAGGGTTCCCTCATTCCGGGGTCCACACATAGCTCAGAGCAAGGAATTTTGCCACCTGCTCTGGGGATGACTCAGGGAACATTCTTCCTGTTTTAGCTGATGCTGTGTGTGATGCAGGGTGACTAGTTTCTCCTTGTGATGAATCACACACTCAACCACAGGAAGCTAGGCCTTCAGAAAAACATGGTTTAAAAGGAGAATTTCGGATTGGGGGGCGGCTGGAGGGTTGGTCTCTAGCCCCATCACAACTATTCCTTTTCTAAAACCTCTCAGCAAGTGTCAAAGTTCCTCTGAGTTGTCTGAGGAAATGCTCTTGGTTCGCATGGCCACGGCCCTCAGTGGCAGGCCACACTGGGGAGCCTGCAGGAAGAAGACAGGAGGGTGTGTTCATGAAGGGAGCCTGAACTTCTCAGTGTTGACCCTTTATCCCTGCTGTTTATAATTTGCAAAGAGGTTGACTTCACAGGTAGCCCTCAGCTTCAGTGTAATCAGAATACTGGAAAAGATATGGCAGTCACCTCTGTAGATCCCAGGGTGGTCAAGGTTGGGACCTGGGAACAGTGAGTTCAACCCCATCCTTCCCAGTTGGTGAAAGCCTGAGCCTCAAGCTCCATGAAGTGCCCCACCTCTGGGCTCCCTCCTTAACCCTTGTCAGTGCACCAGTCTTGTGTCATTCTGATCCACACAATAATGCCCCTGAAAGGTATTCGCATGCTAATCCTCAAAACCCATGACCATATCACCTTATATGGCAAAGAGACAGTGCAGATGTGACAAAGTTAAGTAAAGATCTTGTGATAGAGAGGTGATCCTGAACTACCCAGGTGGACCTGATGGTATACAATGGTCCTCTAAGAGTGGGGCAGGAAGGTGGCAGAAAGGATGTGACAATGGAGGCAGAGACTGCAGTGATGGTGGCCCACAAGCCAAGGAATGCAGGTGCCTCAAGAAGCAGGAAAAGGCAAGGAAACAGATTGTCTCCAGGAGTCTCCAGAAGGGAACCCAGCCTTGCTTACCCACTTTGGACTTGGGACTTCCAGTATGGTGAAATAACAGATGCTTGTGGTTCTAAGCCACTTGGTTTGGGCTGATTTATTATAGCAGCCACCAGAAGCTCAGACCCTCCGTTTCTCTTTCCCATCAGTCTCCTGCTTAGGACTGAGAGCACAGTCAACAGCAAGAGCTGTGCCTCATCCATCCATGTGACCTAGCACTAGTCTTGACACAGTATGTGTTCAGTTCACATGCCTGAGATCACATGGAGCCCTCAGAAGGGAGATGGCTGGTCCTGAACCAGGAAGGGGCAAAAGTGGAGCTGAGCCTGGTACTACATCTCCCGTACAGCTCTTTCTCCTGCACGCTCCAGCTGATGGCATGTGTCCTGCATCTTCAGGACACACTCTAGCACCTCCACGGAGCAGCCTGGCCCATGGCAGGAAAAGGAGCCAAGAACGGAAATGATTCCCGCCCGAGTTCTATCTCTTGCTCATGATGCTGGCTGCAGTTCATTGTAAGCTCTCTGTAAGCCAGGCACTAAGCTAAGCCCTTTGACTTAACGTAGCCTCACAACCACTACATGGGGCCGTTCTGTTATGATCCCAATTTTTTAATATGGGAACTGAGGCTCAGAGAGAGAAAATAAGTCCAAGAAAATAAAACACCCCAGGTCTGTCAGACCCCCCAAGTCTTGGCTATTAGCCTCTGTGCTGTACTCATCCTCTTTGAAACTCTGTTCCTCAACCCTGTCATGTGGAGACCAACACCCATATCAGAGAGTGTGGAGAACACACTCATTGATTCATTCGTTCTTTTGAGAACTTTTATTGGGTATCATTTTGGTCCCAGACCCCATTCTGGCCACCAGGAATGCAGTGGTGAACACACTGAATCTCTGCCCTGGCAGAAGAGGAGAGATATCACAAGCAAATAAATCAATGCACAACATAAAATAACATCAGGTAAAGGTTACAAAGGATGTTTTCAATTAAATGGGACAATGTTAGAGAAATTAGCATAGTGCCCAGCACATAGTAGGTGTCTGAAAAGTGTTTATTGAATGTCCATATGGCTATAAGGGCACCAAACTGATTCCCCCACCCAGAAACATCCACCGTCCCCAAGTGTCATGCTGGGTGGGCTGGGGACAGGGCAGGGGAGGCACCCAAGAGGGCCCTTGTCCTGAGAAGTGGATGCTGAGGCAACTTTGTTGGTCTCCTGAGAATCAGGCCTTGAGAGCAGTTAACTTGGGTGTGGCACCAACAAGAGAGAAGTCACCAGCAATAACCACGCCCTGCACGGTAGCAATGACCCCAGACTCTTCCTCCTGCATCTGCCTCTCTCTCATCCACCACTCTATCCCAGGGGGATTCTTTTTTTTTTTTTTTTTTAAAGATTTTATTTATTTGACAGAGAGAAACACAGCTAGAGAGGGAACACAAGCAGGGGGAGTGAGAGAGGGAGAAGCAGGCCTCCCGCCGAGCAGGGAGCCCGATGTGGGACTCGATCCCGGGTCTCCGGGATCATGACCTGAGCCGAAGGCAGTTGCTTAACCAACTGAGCCACCCACGCGCCCCTCCCAGGGGGATTCTTAACCCTCAACACAGACCAAGTTCATTTCCTCTATTGTCCAATGGGGGAGCCTCACACTCTCAAGGCTACACAGGCAGGTACAGTGAAGCACTTCAGGTGTAGAGGGCATTAGGGAGGTGAGAATGGGGTAAACAAATTTTCTCCCCAAAAGAAATCAATAGTTTTACTTTCAAAATTCCCTGGGCTTTCTTGATGTTAGTAATTTAAGACATCATCAACCAGGACAATTTGCTCTATCTGCGGTGGTGCATTCCCGAGCTTGCCACACAGATACGAACATGTGGTCAACACAGCAGTAATGACGGTGATGAGCACGACATAGAGGGCAAGCCCCTACCTGCAGTGTTTTAAGCACTTTACAATTATTGAGATGCAGGGCTTCTCTAACCTAATCATCCCCATTTTCAAGATGGGGAAACAGAGGCTCCAGCGAGTGAGCTAGTTTTCTCAAGGTCTCTCAGCTTGCAGGTGGCACCCATGACAGGTATCTCAGTGGGGCACCTTCCTACCTGTCAAACAGAGGCTGTGCACAGGTGAATGAGGCTGCACAAGGCAACGCTGAGGGACCCAACAAACTTCATGTGCATGCTCCCAGAAGCCCTGGGTGTTGAGACCAAGGCCAAAGATGGGGAGCTCCCTGCTGGGGCAGAGGGTCCCCGGTCCGGGGCCTGTGTGAGGTGAGCAAGGGCTGCTCATGCCCCTGTTGACTTTGCTTAATGCCGCACCCATTCATTTTATTCAGAGCCTTGTATGTGTTTGAAAATATTCCTCTTCATTATTCATATTGTGCCACAAGAATGATATATTTGAAGAAATCATTATGAATAAAGTGGCCAATTTAGCAGGGAGATTTACTAGGAAAATACTCAGTAAAAAATAGTCAGCCACCACATTTTCTGAAAGAGGAAAAAAAATGCTGTTTGGGCCTTAATAGTTATAGAACAACGCTCATAGCTGCGGGATCCTATTCAATAGCGTTTCCTTTGACAATCCTCGGACAAAGAAAGAAAAATTTATTTTTAATAATGATAAAAGAGGAAATAAAATGGCTTCGATTCTAATTAAACCTAGTTGCAGAAAAAGAAAGCATTCTCTTTTCCCCTATTGCTCTGAAATAGTTTCAGGGGAGGGCAAACACGTGTGTACATTAAAAATAGAATTGCTAATAATCTTGCAAGTAAGTGTTCTGGGTTTGGGAGGCCAGATGGCAGGGCGGTGAGAGCGAGAGTCAGAAGCCCTTCTTGGCTCATTGCTCACTGGCTTTGCAGTCCTGGCAGGGGGTGGGGAAGCGAGCTAGCCTCCCTGCATCCCCATTTCCTTACCCCTGCAAAGGGGTTATTATTATACCTAGCAGAGATGGCCGGCAGCCCTCCAAGTTTCATGTGCCCCTTCCATCAGACACCATTGTTCCTGTGTCACCATCATTGGCATTGCATTGGTAAACCACCACATGGAAAACAATTCGAAGCATTTGCCGAATGCTGTGGTGTAAATACCTCCACTCTGGCCAATTTCCAGCACCCGACAGGATGTCACTCACTGAACGTGGAGTTGGGAAGGGATGTGCACAGTTAGTCTGTGATGGCCCAGTGGGGCAGCGACTTCATAGCTGTCCTCAGGCAACCTCATAGCCATTCCCAGGGAGTGTCGTGTGCGGCACCTGGGTATAGTCCTCTGGCTGCTGCTCCCAGTCGGTGTTGCCTCCCTGCAAGCTGTTAAGAGGCAGGGCTGCATCCTCCATTTCCACGTTCGCACTGGCCTTTCCTCCTGGAGGTAGGCCCTCCGGCCACAGTGGGCCCGCAAGGTGGAAGAAGCCTGCATCTCCAAAACACAATAAACACAATATGGAGGAAGCTGTCCTGGATAGAAACACCCACCTTGAACCGAGACATGATTTGAGAATGTCCTCTTGGGGGTCTTTTTAATGATTCAAGCATCTAATGTTATTTTTTCTAACTGATGAACTGGCTTGTGAAGATGATAATCCTGATCTCAGAGAATTCTGTGGAAAGCACTTAGCTGCTTGCCAGGCACATGGGGACACCAAATGTCCTCTCTATTACCAGCAAGGCACCAGAGAGAGAATAATTAGAGTCATTTATTATTATACAGACAGAACACATCCTCTTTTCTCAAATATAAATATGCTGCTGCTAGCAGAAATCTACTAATTAATTAAGCACATTTATTGAACATCTACTATTTGCAAAGATGAGGAAGTCATCTTTTCCTTCACAAAGCACATAAATTCCGTGTCCATCCATGGCCATGTGAGAAGGGACAGGCGAGGACTCCAATGATGACAGTAAATCAGAGTAATCCCTCAGTGGCTTCTAGGCATAGAAAAGTCACTGACACTCACATAAGCACTTACCCTTGGGCAGGTTTTGTGGTTATCCCCATTGTACAGATAAGGACACTGAGTCTCAGTAGTTTTTAGAACAGGAATTTGAACCCCAGCAGTGAGAGTCTAGAGCCTGAGCTCTGAGGCACTGCATGGCATCATTTCCCAAACAGGGCATCAAGGGCAGCACAAGGGCTACCAAGAGATGAGGTGTCTTTGAGATGAACCCTAAGGGACAGATGGGCCAGGCCATGTGAACTTGAGGGCCAGCGTGGTCTGGGCCACGGGAATTTGGAAAGGAAGTGGGCTCCTGAGTGTGGAGGGCTCCAGATGTCTGGTTACAGAGTTTGGACTTGACTCCGAGAATCAAGGAACTTGAAAATAAATTCAAGACAACCAGACAGGGCTTGGATTATTCAGCTTCCCTGCAAACGACTCCCAGGCTTTAACTCCAAGTCGGAGCGATTTCTCTGATTAGCTCAGATTCCATACACTTAGCAGTTTCTCTCCAGGACTCAGATTTATTTAAGTTCACCATTAAAATGCAAGCTGGAATCTGCTTTAACATCTCCATAGCAATGAATGTCCTTAAAACCAGTGCCAATTTTAATGATTAAATTATCTTTATTTTATTTTCGGTCCTTATATCGCCACATTTCCCCCACACTTTATTATACTTTGACTAATTCAATTGTACATTGCCAACGCCAGTGAGGTGAGACCCTCCCCAAAGAGATCAATTCCAGCTGTGAAATATACATGTTTAGGACATTTCTAAACACCGTAATTTTAGTGGTGGTTATGGGGTTTCTTATCACAATAGTTTTAAACCACAATTTATAATTGGGAATTATACAGAAAAAAACTCTTTAACCCAAGGAAGTTCTATGTTTACAATGTGATTGCAGGGAGTGGTAAATAAATGCTGTTTTGAAAAAAGTCTTTTTTTCTCCTAGTGTTTTGCAAAATATTTAAGAGGAATTAATGCTGTTTTGATGGTGGTTGTGGATGGGGGCAACCTCAGGGGCTAATGTTATCATTAACATAATGTAGATTGCAAAATAACAGCCACAGATGGGCCCGTGCCAGGTTCTCAATTGATAAAAGCTTTCCCAACACGCAGAGGGTTTTGACCAACTCCCATGTTCAGATGCCTGCCTCTGTGGAATCATACTGTCAGAAGCTCAAATACTTGGAAGACATTTTTAAACTTTACTTTACTCACCTTCTAAAAACTTTCTGATCTGACCATGCCAACTCCCATTCACTCCTTTAGGTAACAATATAGATATCACCTCCTCTAGGAAGCCTTTCATGCACCATATCACTGGGGCACAACCGTCTGCTCTGGGTTCCTAGCATTCTTCCCAACAATAGCACTTCCTCTGGGAATATTCTAGAGTGTGTATTTTTCACATTGGGTTGTAGCTATCCACTGAGCTACCCATCTTTCTCTCCAACCTCTGGACCAGGGTCTCACTGGGGGTCTGACAGCCAGCTCAGTAAGTGCTGGAGGGGTGATGCTCCTCCTCAGAACTCTGGTTCTTGAGGGTCCCAGGTCCGGAGGAACTCCGGGCAAGCTGGCCAGGGAAGGGAAAGTGCTGGAGCCCATCCATCTCCCTTGTTACTAAATCCCAAGTCATTTCTATGTCTCCTTCATTCTCCCCATAGGCCTCGAGGGAGTCAGCTCTACTGATGGGGGCCCAACTCCACTGGAGGTTTCTGAATTGCTAGTTTGAAGGGCAATTCCCTGGGAATGAACTGATCAGTTGAATCCAGGCTGGAGCCTTGCACCACCACCACCTTCCCCCAAGGTGGGGAGGGAGGATACAGGAGGAATGAAGATACCCATCCAAAGGGCTACACAACTCCTTCCTCTCCAAAGAGACTTCTTCTGATCCAGGCATAAAATGGGGGCTATGTTTTACCATTGGAAGGAAAGGATGTCAACATTTTCCTAAAATAAACAAGTTTTCCTGTGAGAAGAAATAATATTTTCCATAAACTAACTCTCTCATTCAATAGTTTACCTAATGATCATTTACTAGAAGTTTACTACCCATCCTTGGGAAAAGACAAGAGAATCTGGCACAAATGTAATGGACACTCTATCCTACAAAGTCAAGGGAAAGACAAGAAGTTAAAAACAGAGCTGATCTTGACAGAGCTTGTTACATGCCAGGTACTGTCCTAACATGACTTTATCTACTTTTCCTAAGAGAGGAATACTTCTCTTTTCCTATTTCTCAGAAGAGGAAACTAAAGCACAGGGCCACCAAGTACTTGCCTAAAGTTATGGCTACTAAGTGACAGCTCTGAGACTCAAGCCCAACAAGCCAGGTTCTTAACCTACTCCTTTAGGTATAACTATCATCCATCCCAATATGATGGGTTCATTGCTTCAGTAAGGTATATGTAAACAAGGATTCTGCAGGAGCACCAAGAAAATCTTCTCATAAAGACATATTTTGTTGGGCTTTTGAAGGATCAATAGGAGTTGGCCTGGGTAAGCCATGAAGGAAAGGGAAATTCCATGTTTGAAGACTAGAGAAAAGTCTGATATGACTGACATATGGGGGGGGAAAGAGCAAAAAAAGAGGGGTTAGAGAGTTAATCTGTAGTCAAACTGAGAAGGATCTTGTATAGAATGATTAGAAATCAGTTATTCTATCAAAATTAATGAGAAATGATAACAATTGGTGTTTGAGTTATTACCTTATTTCTATTCCTTCCCTGCCCACCTCTGTAAGCATTAAAGAAAGAACCCTGAGAAGCTGCAGGGATGTGGCAGGTGCATTCAGACAACCCTGGCTGTGGACCTCGGGGCTGAGGAGGCAGAAGGCACGGCATTGCATCAAAGATCCCACAGGCTGGATGGGGAGACCTGTAAGGACAGAGGCCCCATGCACGGTGAGAGCAGGGATGGGGCAAAATCATTCCAGATACAAAGACTTAGTCTCCCCATTGTTGATAATCAGGTAACCCCAGAAGCTCAGATAATCTGTAACCTAGATTATGAATCCTGAATAGCACAGACTGTTATTCTTCCACAAAGTTATTTTTAAGACACACTCATCAGATGTATTTATAACCCGTGTCTTTCATTAAAAAAAAAGAGGATATGAGGCAGCTTACACAGCCAGCATGAAATAAGATTAATAAAATAGGAATAGAAATAGGAAATTGTGGCTTTAACAATCACAAGTCAGCACAGTTGCTGGGACTTATTTTGCACCAGGCTCTGAGTTTCCTAGTGAACAAAGCAAAGAAGGAAAATCAATGCTATGACTTGGATTGTCCGAAAGTGATGAATAATGCCAGCTCTCTGAGGGAGATAGACATTTTCCTCATTCTAAACTTTGAATGAAATATCACAAATTAGATGTTTCCCAGGAAATGCAGAAAGAGCATCTTATGGCTTTTTACAAAATCTTGCACAAAAGTTAAGAGACATGACATTGAAAACAAGGTGCAGGAGAAAGGGAGGGTGGTCAGCATATAGGACTTCGCGGATGACCAATTTTTATCCTGCATTTATCCATCGCTCCACCAACAGTTAGTAAGGGCTAACTTACATTGGGTTTTTTTCCAGGCCCTGGGAAAGTGGGAACAGACCACAGGAGGAAAAAGAAATTTCAGAGGGGCATCACATGGTCCAATCAATGCTTAAGAAAGGAAGAGCTGCTGGTGAGCAGAAGTGAGCACAGACACTGAAGTGTGAAAGGGTTTTGTACTCTCAAGGGGGAACGTGGGCCCATTCCGTGCCTGGCTGTGACCTTGGACAGGGACGCACTTGCAGGACATGTCCAGAAGACTGACCACAGCCCAATTCCACCTCATTGTGGGACCTTTGGCATGAGCTTCCCAACCCTCTCTGTGCCAACTTCACTCCTCTACAGAAAGACTGGACTGACCCTAAAAGATCCATCTCTGTCTCTTCCTGCAAAGAACACTCAGATTCCATGTATGTATCCTCCAACCACAGAGCAGGACTCCCTGTACCAGTGATCAACAAATGAGCCTTCCATGTTTAAAAAGGACCCAAGGTGCTGAGCTCAGTCCAGCCCTCCTCCTCGAGACACGTAACCATTTCGGTGGGGTGTCTGCCTCCCCGTCTCAGATGTTTGTGTCCAACAACCAAGTCCTTGGAGATAAATAGTCCAGGAGCCAAAATATACACTTTACATGCTCACAGGGTGACTTAATATTGAATCTAACCCACATATAATTACATTGTTCAACACCGGGGTTGTTTTCCCCACCACTAAGATAGCCATTTATCTTCCTAACGAGATAATTTCATCAGCTACCAATTAGGAGTTTGCTGGCTGTCCATTTAGAGGCTAAGTGACCTGCAGTGCAATCAGATGAACACAGCCGGGCTCCCTGAGCTCCTGACTCAGTAAGGACTCCGCCAGCCCATTGGGATTTCCCACTTTATGGCGTCATGAAGGCACTAATGCATTTTCTGGGCAGGGGCGCCATGGTTTTGGTGGCATGGAGACGAAGTGTCTTTAGGTTGGATGGGACAGAGCCAAGGTGGAATTCAATGGGTGCTCTGTGGGGCGCTCCTGCCACAAAGCAGGCCCTCAGTAAATGATGCACTGTTCTTATCACCGCCTCATGGTTATGCACCAGCTCAGGTGTGTCTTCAGATCCCCCTTTCTTATGCTTCCCTGATTTAAAAACTGCAATTTCAGTTCCTGGTGAGAACCCTCCTTCTGGTTTGTAGACGATTGTCTTCTCTCTGTGTCCCCCTGGGGGCACTAATCCCAGGGCCCCACTGTCATGGCCTCATCTATCCCTAACCACCTCCCAGAGACCCCATCTCCTAATGCCATCACACCGGGGATTAGGACTTTTGCATAGGAATTTGGAAGGATACTAACAATGAGTCTACCACAGGGGTCAGCACTGGGTTGGGGGCAGTGCCTTGGGCCGTTGGAAGAGGAAGGATGGGGTTTCCCAGACCCAGGGGGGCCTGCAGGCACATAACTGGGTGCATAGAAGGTTCCCAGATGGATTAAACATTGACTGGCTGCTTAACCAATTGACCTATGTCCTCTTCTGGGCTCTTGGTTTAAATTAGTAGAAACTTACCAAAGGCAGAGAGAAGATACTGGCAGAATGCTGGGAGAAGACGGATCTGTTGGCAGGTGGATGACCAAGCTTGGGGGCGGCCCCAGGGGCAGACACAGGAACAGCAGCTATGCAGGGCCCCCCAGTGGCCACCACGGGCTAAAGCTGCCTCGAGGGGCTGGCAGGAAGAGCTGAGTCAAGGTCATGAGCCTGTCCTCTGGCTATACCAACCAGGGGTGAGAGAAGAATTTGGACGCTTTCCTTTGAGCTTGGGAGGGAAGGTGGTGAGGGAAGTGGGCACACAGAACTGAGTCAGCACAGAATCCAGAATTTCCCCCAAAGGAAGGGAAGTGTAAGTACAGAGGGCAGGGAGATACAGCAGCCAGAAAATTAAAACAATTCTTGGACGCGGCCCCTCCAACATTCCTTTGGCTATTCTGATTTTTTGTGCACTTGGCATCCACCCTAATTAAAGCAGCTCCTCCAGGAAAAGGGTCATGGGCACGGTTGAGAACACACAGGACCAGCACCATAGGTTAGGCCGCAGCCTTCAGCAGCTGACCCTGACTGGTTCAGACATCTTGTAAAGGGCCACGGGGGCTGATCGCTTTCACCTTGATGTCTTTGGCCTGGTGCATGTAATAGTGTGGCTTGCCCTCCTTGCTTTTACATATGAGTTCCTTCCTTTTACTCAAGAATTTTCAGTGTGTATATTTTTGCATACAAGCCATTCTCCTGAATTTTGCACTTATATTATATCAGAACGATTTTACAGCATTGTGGCGACCCTGCGGTAACTCATTCCTGCACGGACGCACTCATTGGTTTCCTCATTCGCTCCAGCAGTGATCTGGTAAACCCATCCTGAGCACCTGCTCAGGGTCAGCTTCTGACAGGTGCCGGGACCCTGTGATTTAGACGGGGCAGATCTCGGATCTCACGCCCTCGAGGAGCTAAGAGTCTAGTGAGAGAAGCAGACATGCCAACCAGGAATTTACACTATGGGGTAACAGCAGCTGGGAGGGGATATTTGCAGAGTTCCCTGAAGGCACACAGAGAGCACGCAAGCCCTAGGCTAGTGGGACGGGGTGCAGTGGGGCAGATTGGGAAGGGAAGGGCCATGTCAGGAGAAAGAGCATCCCTGAAGGACAAGCAAAAGCTTTCCAGGTGAGTCACTTCTAATGACTGAAACGTGACCTCCTGGCTTAGGATGGTGCTAGGATGATGTGATGGCCGTGGCCCTTTTACAGAGACAATCCCACTACAGGCTGGGAGGCAGTCTCGAAGCTTTGCCAGCTGCTTCACACAAATGGATATTCACTGGTCCAAGGGAGACTTCCTACAGGGGAGGGACTCCAAAGCCATCCGCGTGGACAAGGGGCCCAAGGGACTTTGAAGCTGAATCACGTGGGAGGACGGGGTCCTGATGCAGTTCTCGGAGGGAGGACATGAAAACCTCCGATCCCTGCCTTCCAATTAAAATTTAAAAATAAATAAATAAATATGCAAGGTGGCCTAGCTCCTTCGCACCTGAATGGAGCCCAGCTAGGACAGAAAACAGTGACACAGGGCATATCTTTCTCATACGGTATACGGTAATGCAAAAAATGCAAGAAGCCCAGTTACATTTGAAGTTCAGAGGCATGACAAACAATTTTCTTTTAAGCGCTTGACCCAAATACCGCCTTATCTATGTGTATCTGAAATTCAAATTTAACTGGCGGCCTATATTTTTATTTGTCAAATCTGGCCACCCTACCTTCTGAGCTGTCTCTAAATGGAACATTTCTGCTTCCCACTATGCCGCCTTGGGACTAGAAGGCTTGGCTTTCTACCCACGGGGCGTCTTTCCATCTCGAGCTTGACAATAACCCACTTGGGACATTTTCTGGCTCAGGTGTTCCCTGAGGAGCCATTCACAAGGTAAGCCTTCCACGGGCTTTCTTGCCCCTTTGCTGTACTGGAGCAAGGGACAAGGGGGCCTCCTTGCTTGGGGGATTGTTTCAGTGATGGTGTCGAGAAAAAAGAAAGGGAAGGAATTGACAAAAGGAATCTGGGGAGAGCTATAATGTCAGGAGGGAAAGGTTTTCCATGGCACAGAGAATGACCCAGAAACCAAAGCAACGTGGGCTCCGCCCCCCCCCGATCACTGACCTGAAGTGAGCCCAAGAAATAATGTAAGGCAGATGAAATGTCACGGACCCACATCCCTACCTCTGGGGCCCCCAGCTCTTGCCCCACTGAGGCCGGACTGAGCCTCTCTCCCCATCCCCACTTTCGCTGCCCACCAGGTCCCTGAGGAGAGGAGCTGGATTCAGACAGCCCAGCATCCACTTTCTGCCCCGTCCTTGAGGGCAGAGGGACAAGGTCATTGTAACTCTGGGTGGAAGCAACGGACAAGATGAAGTTAGTGAAGGTGGGCAAGCTATTCCTCCTGGAGGGCCATGCCTAGCTGGGTCCCTGACTCATAGTAGGTGCTCAGAAAATCTTGGCTCCATCTGAACCCGAAATGAGGAAACCCCGGGCTCTGCTGTCTGCGGCGTCCTGATTATGGGGATAAATAAATGGGCTTTTCTGCCATGGCAGACACCATTCACTACTAAATTCACTTTGAAGCACAAGGGGAAAAATAAAAGGCCTTCTGCATCCCATATCACCACTGAGGAAGGAGATAAGGCTTATACTCAGAATGAATTCCGGCTTATATTTATGTAGAGAAGTAATCAGACCATCAAAGCAGAACAAGAAAGTGAAAGGGTGTTAAGACAAATGAATTTAAAAGCACACAATATCCCGTCCCTGATTTGCTTTCCCAGGCAATGAAATATTTCAGAAGATTAAAAATGGTTATGTAACACCCAGAATCCACATTGTCAAAAAGATTTGTAACTCAATGTTTTCCTACCCAGGTACCAAATGAAAGAGTTTCATCTAGGTTTTTGATCATGGCAATTTTTTTAAAGATATAAAATATATTGAAATATTTAAATTGCTTGTCAAATATAAAGTTGCCTATGTCCTGACACTTTTTAAAATATAACGTGGCTTCAAACATCACTTCTCCTGATAGGATTTTTTAAGTTGTTTTATAATGCATTAATAGTGAAGATCGACTCCAAAGACTACCGAATTTGTAATATTCACTTTTTTTTCTTCCCCTCGTCCCCTATAATTTCCAGAATGTAATTCTGCCCCCAGCTGGTTAAAACATCTCTGACATCAGAAAAAAAAAAATAGGATTCTTCTAAGCTTGTCCCTTCACCATTCGGCGCAGCGGGGAGGATAAGGGCACTTGGTGTGCAAGGCATGGGCGGCTGCCCCTGGGATGAGATTCTCCAACTCTGGAGGGTTTAACTTATTTGTTTGTTGGAAGCAAGTGCATGATATTTCTCTTTGCACAAGTATGGAAACCTGGGGAAAAAAGGAAGGCCTTTCAGAAAGAGGCAGGTTTGCGGGTCCTGCTCGAAAGCTTGCCTCTAATGAGGTATCGATTGCCTCGCTATGATAATTGTCACTACAGATCAAGCACGACGGAAAGTTAATAAAGATGGCTATCAACGCCAAGGCCCCCGTCCGGAGGCACGCCAAGAACGCGGATTTGTTTTCTTAATGTGCACGTTTTTGCCTTTTCCATTAAGGTTGCGAAAATTTATACCAGTTTGATCATATCCTCGGCGAGCCGCATGACGGGCCTCCCCCGTGCGGCCCAGAGCTCCCCATCTAACGGAGCTGGGGATCCTCTTCCCCCAGGTCAGCTGGGGGCAGCCGGGTCAGAGCCAGATGCCCCAGATGCGAGGCAAGGCCAAGACCACGTGTGGTCCGGGGTAGGGGCGGGGCTTGTGTTTATGCAGGGGGCCCCATGACCCTCCTGCTTCCTCAGCCACGTTCGTGGTTGAGGGGGAGGGGCATTCTACGGCACCTGTTCCCACAAAGGTCAAGATTAAAAAGAGAACAGTGTGCGGGGTTCTAGGAGTTCTCATAGCACGGAGTAGGCACTCGACAAATATAAACAGTCATGCTCGGCCCAGGATTTAAGCCAGGAATCAATTGGCACGTGTCTTGTGCAAAAGGCCAGAGAGTAAAACTGTGAGGCCGTGCAACCCAAGAGGCAGAGTCAAAGATACCATGTAAGTAGTTACCACTTACCAGGCAAGAGAAGGAAAAATTTTCCTCATATTTTTATTGATGAAATAAAAAGGATAGTAATTGAATCTTTTTTTCTTTCTTTCTTTCTTTCTTTTTTTTTTTTTTTTTTTTTTTTTTTTTTTTTTTTTTTTTTTGGTAATAAAGTTCTCTGCCTGAGAAAAATTTAATTTGGGGGGAGATAACGTTTTATTTCACTGGCATTTATAGTGAGTTTCTTTTATCCTCAAATCAGTTGCTGATGGTTACGTAAAAACCGGTGTGTGATTGCTAGCCACCGGCAGGGTTCGACCCCAAGCTGTGGATTGCGGGTCCTGAGCAGGCAAACTCAGATGGCCATCCCCTCTCTCCTGCCCGGCTCCGACCGGGTTCTTTGATGCTTTGTGTTGCTGAATCAGAAGGATTGCCTTCCCTTCCCTCACCACCAAGATCCTGCTCCTGGGTCACCTCCCCTAGGAAGCCTTCCCTGTTCCCACCTTGCGCATAGTGGGTGAGAGAACGAATGAATGTAGCCCCTGCTCTTAATACAGCCTGCTGGTGGGCCAGCAGGGAGCCCCTTGTGGGCAGGCTGGGTATTCAGTGGTTGTATCCCCTGCACCTGCAGAGCTCAGTGAGCGTCCCTGGGAAAGGAAGGAAGAGAGGAAGGAGCTAAGTCCGGACCAAGCCAGGGTGGGAATCTTGCCTCCTCCCAGCAATAGTGATCAATAACAATAATAAGAGCTACAGTGTCCACTGCTACATGAGGATTTGGTTATATCACTACGTCTACTCCTGACACGTAAATGGGGGACATACTACTATCTCCCCATTTTACAGATGAGCAAAACTGAGGTCAGAGCCACGTGGCTAGTGTGGGGTGGAACCAGGATTCAAGCCTCTGGCCGCCCTCCCCCGAGTCAAGTTCATTCATTCAACCATCGTGGCCAGTCCGGGTTCAAGGGCAGCTCCTTACCTGGCATCCGGTCCCAGTCCTACAGCCTGGTCAGCCTGGTGAGATCACCACCTCACTGGCCCTGCCCTTTTAGTCCTCCACTGTTAAGAGCTTGAAGCCAGCCTCCAAGAAGCTCATGTTAGGGACTAAAGACGGTCCTGATGCTGTGGGACAGCCCTTGCTGGGGGCCCAGCCGCAAGAGCTACCATAGTGGGGCAGACGCTGGCTGGCAGTCCTGGCGGTGGCCTCAGCAACTGGGTGGGGACACGGAGGCCCAGAGAGCTGGGTCCCGCCCCAGTCTGCAGTGATGGAAGCCAGGTTGGAGGATCGACAATAGGAACAGGCATAAGGCTCAGCACTGTTGGGCACCAAGCCTGTGGCACGCCGACTGCAGGACACTAGACCTGGATTAGTGAAGTCAGGCCCACAGGAGGCCAAAGCGCTGGGTGCTATGAGAACGTCTTCCAGAAATGAGGCTAGTTAGCTGCTAGTGGGTGGGCATGCCTAACCAGCTGGGTCCCAGCCGGGCTGAGCTGCAGGCCCCTGGGGGGAAGGTGGGTGTGCTGCGCTGGGCTGCCCGGGCTGCAGGGTGGGGGCTTCAGCATCAGGAGGTGTGCCCCCAGCTCTGTCATTCAAAGAAATTTCCACTGAGCAGAACAAGCAGGGTTGGGAGACAGAAACTCCTGTCCTGGCTTTGCCCCTCCCTGTGATTTGGGGCAGGCCACCTCGTCCCTTGCAGACCCTAGTGTCCTCCTCTCTCGAGCCAGTGTTCAGACCCAGAGAGGTCTTGCTGGTCTTGCTTCACCTCTGCCATCACCCTCCTCTGAGTCACCTGTTGGCCAGCACCCCACAGGGTTCCAGATGTGGCTCCAACCTCTCTTGTCCCCTCCTGGGGGCTGCACGGGGCTGGCGGGCCCCTCACAGGCTCAGCTGGGATCTGAGGCAAGAGGAAGCCAGACACTGTCTCTGCCCTCAAGGGGTTTGCCAGTCATGGAGGAGATGCGTGTGTCCCCACATAGGTCTAATTTGGGGAGAGAGTGACCAGTGACACACAGGGAGGTATATACTGCCATGGAGGGTCAAATAAGTCCTCCGCATGCCTTCCTTCTTGCTGACCCCTAGAGGGGCTGTGATGTGCGGATGATGTGAGGTGTGGCAGCCTCAGAGCTCCATCTAACCCTTTTGCTTCACCCTTCTTAATCTTTGTGCTTTTATAACATCCATTTGACAGGGTTGGGCACTACCAGGACGGGGCCCCGTGCAAGGCCTTGAGCCTGGACAGATTTCAACACTCCCTCCATGAGGCCCATGGCTCTGTGGCTTTGACCGAGTCACTTTCCCCTCAAGCCCCGTTTCCTCATCTAGAAGATCAGTAACTATCATCTGTGACCCCACCACTGGGTCATCAAGAGCCACCAACATATACAAAAGAGCTATGGGAAATACAAGTTATTAATTAAAACCTGAGACCTTGTTATTATAGTATCACTAATTATTATTAATGGGTGCTCAGGCTGTCCCTGGAGGGCAGGGACAGGGGCCGAAGGAAGGATGAAAACATGGGTGCTCAGCTTAGTGACCCACTGTCTCACTTGACCTTTGCTTTTTGCAGAGAGACAGAAGCCCAGAGAGGTGACAGCCCCTGCTCAAGGTGACACAGCCCAGAAGCAGCAGAGATGGGATTTGTATTTGATCTCTCCTCCCACTATATCATGCGTCCCTGGAGGGCAAGCTCTTAGAATGTGACTTCTCCATGGCCCTTAACTTGTTTATAGTGAGAGTGGAAAGTCAAAGTGTACTTCATTCATTCATTGATTCACTCATCTAATTATTGGTTTGTTCGCTCATTCGTTCGTTCACACAGTAATTGAACATCTTTTCCACACAGGCACTCTGCTAGGCCCTGGGTATGCAGGGTGATACCAGGAAATGCATAACAAATGATTAGTCTTTGATAAGAGCCACAGCTGTGGTCCAGCCACAGCTGGAAAACCAGCAAAACAATATTGGAGTCCTGAGGGCAGAAATATCACCATATGTTCTTCCCAACCCAACTGCACTCAGGTTACATCGAATGGTCGTGGGACCCATTCTTCCCTATTGCACACTCTTTGGCTCCGCGACCACACCTAGTGCTGCAGCCTTGGATGCTGTCATCCCTGTCTCCCCAGCCAATGAAACAACACAAAGACATGTCCAGTCATTGATCTTAGCAGGAGGCAGCTCTAGAGGCAAAAGCCTTGGTATCATCTTCCTTGTGTCTTAACTTCTCCTCCACATCCAATTGCTCAGCGAAGACTTTCACTCTGCTTTCCAGATAGATGCAGACTCTGACCCCTCTCACCTTCTCCTCTGCTATGGCTTTGCTTCTTGCCACCATCCTCGGTTCCCTTAGGCCCCGCAGCGAGCTGCCTCATGGCCCCACCTCCACCCTCGCCCAGCACACTACTGTCATTCAGCAACCAGACGATGCCATCCCTCTCCTACCTACCCTCCCCTCTCAGAGTTAATGACAATCATTAAAGCAACCTCAAGAGGGCCATGATCGGGTCCCTCAACCTCACCAGCATCCATCCCTCTGCTCTGCCCTTTATCCTCTCTGCCCCCAGACACTCCAGCTTCTTGGCTGTTCTCGAACACACTGAGCCAACACCTAACGTGGTCTTTGCAAATTGGCATTCCCTCTGCACCTGTGTTGAATGTCCATCCTCCATACACCTGTGTGGTGTGCTGTCTCATATCCTCTGAGCTCTATTCACATGTCACCACATCAGAGTAGCCCTCGTAAAATACCACCTCCAAAAACATACTCCATGCTCATGATTCTCTTTACCCTACTTAGTTTTTCCCCAGTCTCAGGACTCTTGTCATATTATAAACATATCCATTTGCTAGTTACCTGTCTTCTTCCACTGCAGAAGAATGTTGGTGAGACAGGGAATTTCTCTGCCTGCTCACTAATTTTGATGCCGTGACTAGAACAGTGCCTGACACAGGGTGGGAGTTCTAACAATATGCTTTATGAATATGTGTTGAAAGAAGAAAGGAGGGAAGGAAGGAAAGAAGGAGGGAGGGAGAAGAGAAGAGACAGAAAAGGAAGGAAGGAAGGAAGGAAGGAAGGAAGGAAGGAAGGAAGGAAGGATGGAAGGAAGGAAGGAAGGAAGGAAGGAAGGAGAGAGGCAAGAAAGAGCAAACAAGGTACTGCAGCAGCCAGGGTCCCAACAAGAAACAGAATTCACCATTGATGAGGCAAATGAAGAAACTCTTCACAGAAGCAAGGGTGTTAAGAGAACAAGCGAGAATGGCTCAGGACACTCAGAGACAAGCCACTGCAGGGAGCTGTTAGCATCCCTAGGAGAGAAGGGACAAGGCCAGAAGAATCGAGGTAGCCTATGCAGGAGAAGACACCAGTTTAGAGCCGAGCTTGGAGGTGAGGTCTTGCCAAAGATGCAGAAATAAAAATAGAAGGAAGAAAGAACTAACCTCTCCCTCCAGCCCACCTATCTTCTTCTGGTGCCTTCCACTGTAGGCCCTTTAGGAATTTAGCTGGCAAGAGAGCTTGGGCATGAGTGGGGGCACTAGGCCATGGTCGAGACAGAGAAAGCAACATGTGCAAAGGCCCCGTGGCAAGAATGAGCGTGGAAGAGGGGGAGGAATTAAAAGGTCAGTGGAGTCAGCATGCTGAGCCCAGGAGGGGCCAGAACTTGCAAAGAGCCTGGAGAAGGACACCAGAGCCAGACCAAGCCAAGTGGGACTTATGGTCATGTGACCTTACCTCCTGCTTCACCTGAGACAGTCCTCAATGCCACCTGATGTGGAATTAGCAAGAAGTCCTCCTGTGCCTAAAGGCCTGGTCTGGACACTAACCAGTCTGGCCGGCCTTCTGCAGAGTGTGTGGAAGAGCTAGGTCATCATTCTAAGAGCAAGGGCGGCCATAGGATACGCTATAAGCAGTGAGCGCATTCATGGTCCAGATTCACATTTGCAAAGAGCAGTCAGGTTGCTGGGAGGCACATGAGTTTTAGGGGACCATGGTGCAGGATGGCTAGAGATGCTACTGAAGCCATCCCGACCACCGTCCAGAGTAGGTATGATCACTGCACCAGCTTTTACACCTCCATGGGCTCCAGATGAAACCCAGACTCCTTTCCCTTGTCATCTGGCCCACCCCCTTCCAGCTTTGGCTCCTGCCAGCTCTGGTAGGGCATCGTGGACTGGCCTCCTTCCTGCCAGTCCTCCCATACCCCCAAAGTCCATGAGTTATTCTTGCTGGCTGGACTGCCCTTCTCCTCCCTCTCGGCAAAGCTCCCTTCTCTGGCAAGATCCAGGATTTTCTGATGCACCCAGTGTTCTCATTAAGGACCTGCTCATGCCATTCTGTCCTTATCTGTCTTCGTTTTTTCCACAATTAGCCGTCAGCTCCAGGAGCATGGAGGGCTTGCCTTCTTCACCAGGACATATAAGGTGTTTAGCCTTAGCTCAGTGGACAGAAAAGATTGTAGGAATGAGGGACAGAAGAGAAAGGGAGAGGAAGGCAGGAAGGAGGGGAAGAAAGAGAGAAAGTGAGAGAAGAAGGAGGAAGGAAGAGAGAGAAGGAAGAGAAGGGGAGACAGAGACATTCGCGGTGTGTGTGTGTGTGTGTGTGTGTGTGTGTGTGTGTGTGTGTGTGTGCCCACACATGCATGCTGTACTTCTCACTTGCAAAGTCAGAGAGGGAGGGGGAAAAGGAAAGGAAGGAAAGTAGGAGGGGAAGGGAGGTAGCAAGAGAGGAAGAAGAGAGAGAGTAGAGGAGGGAGGGAGAAGAAGGAAGAGGGGAAGGAAGGAGAAGGAGGGAGAGGGCAGGGAGAGCAGGGAAAAAAGGAGGGAGGGAGAAAGAAAGGGAGGAGGAAGGAAGGAGAGGGGAGGGAGGGAGTAGGAAGGAGGCAGAAACGGGAATGATGCTAAACTATCTGGGCTTCTTCTTTGCATCTTGCCAGAAATCCTGAAGCTAACTTGTAAGACCTGTAACTTTTCTTTCCATGGGGCTCTCTGTAACACTTTCTCTTTGTTCTGATTATTCTATCTGGCAAACTTTCCACGTCTCACACTTTGACTCAGACGGAAGCACACTCCCGTGCAAAAACTTCCACTTGCAATCTTGTTGTCTCAAGCATCCTAAGGTTGTATAATAACCAAATGTCTTTGTTCTCATGTTGGGAGTATGCATCAAGAATCAAAGAAGCAGGAGGAAAAGGAACGTCCCAGGCTATTACTGTAACAATCCAATTACAATGCCTATCAAACTTAACTTCACAGGTTATAGCTCCTAATTGCCTGACAAAAATTGACACTTCAGTCGCAACAGCATAATATAATCAGAGTCCAAATTAAATTTGATCGTGGGCAGAAAACGATGCTATCATTCGAAGGCACAGAAACAGGAGATCAACTAGCATGATAACAGGGATCAGAAATGAAAATTATTCATTAATGGCAATGCGTTTCTGATAATGGAAATGACACAGTTCAGACGGCTTCGTAAAAACACTATTAATTAAAAAGATGATAGACCTAACAAGCCGTAGAAACCAGAGGACTTTTTTGGGGGGTGTTCTTGTTAAGGTGAAGGATGACAGTAGGTAAGAACAAAAGTTGATGCACTTTTGAGAGGAGTGTTTCGCTAGCGCCTGAGCCCACTTTACTGGCCATTCCTCTGTGAAGCGACTTTCTCCGGGGACCCATGTTCCAAGACTATAAAAAAGAGAATCTGTGGCCATAATATGGCTTTGCAGTAAGTGCAAATACTGCTGGCTATAAAACAGAAGGGCCCAATTCATAAAAGAAATGCACAGGGGAGTTTTGCATACAGTAAAAGAAAAATCCAGGAAGAGACTTCGCGGTGTGTGTGTGTGTGTGTGTGTGTGTGTGTGTGTGTGCGCGCGCGTGCGTGCGTGCCCATACATGCGCGCTGTACTTCTCATCTTGCAAAGTCAGTGTGATTTCTAGTGTAGAGCGTTGAAATACACAGAAGGAAAACCAAACCTGAAAATATATCAGTGTTTAGGGACAAAAATTTGAATTATCTGCTTTGGTTTCATATATGAAAGGCGTACCTGTAAAGAAGAGTTCTGATCTCACCATCCAACCACTCCACCAAAATGTACTGGATGTTTTCATGGCATTGGGGCTCATACTAGATCTAGGGGTATAGCACCGAGCAGATAGGTACTGTGGCCCTTCGTTGGGACTGTTCTCTCTGACCAGAATGATGGGCAGTGGCCAAGTTAGATGTGTGATAAGTCCCGGAAGACTTGCAGGGGGCTCCTCACTAAATGACAACAAGAATCAACAGTCAGGGAAGCTAGGAGGGCTTCTCAGAGGAAGCTGCATTCAAGGTAAGCCCTGACATGGGAGACAGGTGATGACAGCTGGGAGGATGAGGGAACGATTTCTAGCAAAGGACATGATGTATTGGAACGTTTGGTTGCATCGTGGGGACAACAGTGATGAGGCTACCCAGATGCTCATGGGGGTACCAGAACTGGAAAGAAGAAGGAAATAGTTCAACTTCACCCTATGCTGTAAAGATCTTTAACTGGAGGTAGGCTCTTAGGTATGGGGCTCTTACTGTTAAAGATGACAGAAGATCACATGTTCCCCACCCCGCTGATTTCAGGCATGGCAAGGCAGCTTGCTTGGATCAATAAAATGCAGACAGAATTGGCATCAGCCACTTCTGAACAGAAGATCCCAGAGGCATCACAACACTCCACTGTGTTCTCTTTTCCCTTTGTCATAAGGACTGGCAAAGCCTGGGTCAGCCTGAGCCCCAGGGTAAAAGTGGCTCCCTCCCCCCTGCCCCGGCTGGTTTCCAGGTTAGCTGCAGCAGGGAAATGCCAAGGCAGGACCAGAGCTGAGAGCTAACGGCAGTCCTCCTGGGAGTGCTCATGCGGGAAACTTACCCCCTTTCACAGATGACAAAACTGACTCTCAGCCAGGGGGAGGAGTTCCCAGGGTCATGAAGCTGAAAGGGCAGAGCCAGGATTCCAAAGGGTCCATGCTCTCCCCACGGGCAAGAGTGAGGTCAGACAGTCACACTTCCCTCGCTCTCTGTGTCTCTGTTTCTCCCTCCGTTCAGCAAACATTTACTGAGCACCTACAACAGGCCAGGCATTGTGCTAGCTGCCAGGGTTTCTGTGATAAACAGCCCAGGCCCAGCCCCTGCACACATGGAGTTTCTATACCTACTGGGCAAACATATCATAACCCCATAGAGAAGAACCAGGAGAGAGAACTTGGTAAGGTAAGATCTCCAGAGATAAGCAGGTGATGAGTGGTGCACATGGGTGCAGGGAGACGGGAGGGTCTCCTGGGGAATGTACCATCAAAGTCCACTCCGCAAGAGGCCTGGGAAGACTGTCTCAGGCAGAGGCCAGAAAGAACAGAGCTGACTGTGTTTGAGGAACTCAGTGCCCTTCCCCCACCACAGACACCCACTGGGCCCGAGATATGGATAAATGAGGAAAGAGACATTCCTGGACCCACCACCTGGAGAAGGTTCTCTCCAAATCCCGTCCCAGGTTCACATCACATCACATCATCCCACCTGAATCCTCCCACATATTTCTCACAAGGAGTCCTTGTTTTCCACCTTATTTTTGTTTCATTTTTCTAGAGTCAATGTCCACCTCTAAATTCTTCTAAGTTCCACAAAGCCAGAGAAAGATCTTTTCCATCATTATCTCCATGCTATTCCTCTGAAAAATGCACAGAAGAGATGAGTGAAGGAATGAGAGAAGCCTAAGGCTTTGACAAAGCATCTTGTCCTGCGGTGGGTGGGAGCGCCAAGTGAATTAGCCCCGGGGGGAGGCGGGGACTTCTCAGTCCATGCTGGGTCAAGAGCGCCAGGTGGCAGCTGAGCCCGCTATGTTCCCTGTCTTCCTCCCTTTGTTCCACATAACCCAGAATGAAAGCAGAGTGGCTGCCATGAATACCAGCAGCAGTGAGCTTGGGAAAAGGGTCTCATTATTGTGCCTGCATTGTTCCTGACAGGTGAGAAGTCTCCCCCAAGATCCCCTAGGAATATGCTCACAAAATGAAAGCTCACTCCCCTGACTGTCCCAGTGAAGGTGGAAACTGAAGACAAGCAATGGGCAGCTTCCAAAAATAGTTTCCTGGCCCCGTATCAGCCTGCAGCCCCCATTGCTGGAGAAGGGGCAGTCCTTCTCCTCTTCCAGGCACTGGTGTCCGGGAAGTCTTGTTGGATTTCCATTGTGTGGGTTATACTTCTTGGCCCCAGAAGCCAGAAGGAGGCAACACCTATGCTAAGATGGCAATGACAGATCTTGGCAGGAAAAACCTCATTTTTGCGATTAAAAAATACCCAAATCCTGTGCTGTGGAGAGCAGAATGTTAAGAGGCTCACAACCGGAGTCACTGGGAAAAGGGCAGGTGGGATGGTACTTGACTTCGTACAATACCTAAGACAAAGTCTAGAACAAGTTAAAAAGTTAAATGTACAAATGGAAACTAAAAAAAGACCTTGGTAAATATTTATGTAACCACGGGTGAGAAAAGTCTTATTTAACATTAATATCTGTAAAACTAAGGGAGAAACCATGAGGGAACATAGCGAGATAATCTACACAGAAAATTTTTGAGATTCTGGACAACAAATACAAGAATGAGATGAAAAAGTAAGTCTCTAACCAGGATGAAATCTTGACAAAGATACAAAGAGTTGATAACTTCATTGTAAAAAGAGCTTCTATAAATAAATATAAAGATGATGTCCCTGCACCCCTACAGCCCACAGGAAAATGAGCAAATGACGTGAACAGGCAATTTATGAAAGGAGAAATCAAAGCAACAAGTAATCTTGGGGGAGGGAAATCGGCATATCATGTAATTAAAGGAATAATAGTAACACAATGAGATATCACGTTTCAGCTATTCAAATTGGCAACAGTTTGTTTTTTTATGGTAGCATGCAAGTTGGTGTAGCCCTGAAATATAAATAGTAAATAGAGTGTAAATAGTCACACCACTTTGGGAGGCCAGTTTTTACTAAAACCTTAATTTTTGTATTCATGCTTGTGGGAAACAGAATGATTACTTCCCAAAGATGTTTACATCCAAACCTCAGACGGAACCTGGGAATATGTTATATGGCCAAAGGGCACTAAGATAGCAGATGGAATTAAGGTTGTTGACAAGCTGACTTCAAGACTTCCTATTTATTAATTTATTTAGAAATAGAGAAAGCAGCGCAAAAGAGAACACAAGCAGGAGAAGAGTCAGAGGGAGAAGGAGAAACAGACTCCCCACTGAGCAGGGAACCCAGTGGGGTGCTCGATCCCAGGACCCTGGGATCATGACCTGAGCCAAAGGCAGATGCTTAACCAACTGAGCCACCCAGGCACCCTACTGATTAGCTGACTTTACAAATAAAGAGATTATCCTGGGCTGCCTGGGTGGTTCAGTCAAGTGTCCAATTCTTGATTATGCTCAGGTCATGATCTCAGGGTCCTGGGGTCAGCACAAAGTCTGCTTGAGCTTTTCTCCCCCTCTGCTCCTCCCTCCTTCTCTCTCTCTCTAAAATAAATAAACAAGGTCTTTAAAAAAAAAATAAAGAGATTATCCTGGGTCGGCCTATCTGGTGGGCCCAATATAATCAGGAGGCAGGAGGCAGAGGGTCAGCATCAGAGTACTATGGTGTGATAACTGGACCAGCGCCTGCACCATGAGCCAAAAATGGAGGTAGCTTCTACACACTGGAAGAGGCAATAGGAATTCTGGCCTAGCACCTCAAGAAGGAGCATAGCCCAGCCACATCTTGATTTTAGACCAACGAGACCCATTTGAGACACTCAACCTCCCAACTATAACAATAAATTTGTGTTACTTAAAGCACTAATCATCTGCTAATTTGTTACAGCATCCATAGAAAACTAATACAATCATACACTTTCCCCCTTAAAAAATTATCTTCAAGGAATTTATCATATTAGAGATACTCAGAAATGTAACCAAAGATGTATATTTAATGATGTCTATAGTGGAGTAATTTATAATAGTGAAATTTTGGAGTCAGATCCATTGCACATGATGTAGGTTGTCTAATAAGTTGTGCACATCTACGGTGTGGAATATTATACAGCCATTAAAATCATTTTGTCAATCAAGATTTATTTTCTTGGGAAAATATAGGTGATATATTCATTTAAAGCCTATAAAACAGTATATACAATGACATACAATCCTTGAAAAATTGCATATGTCTTTCACATATCAATTTGTATCAAAATATTAGCTGTGAACACTGGATAATTCTATTTTTCTTTTTGTGATTATCTCTTTTCCAAATGTCTAACAGAAAGCCTGCTAAACCTAGTGGAACTTTGATAAAGTACTATGAAAATGGATTAGAGCACAATCACATAATGAAATAGCATGCTACCACGAAAAAAAAATGTCCAATCATAGAAGAATATTTGATGACACTGGAAATATTAGTGACATATTACTAATCGAGAGCATTTCTATGGTGGTAAGCACATAGATTTACATCTGAGTTTTTTTTTTTTTTTAAAAAGTGTATATAGGCATAGGGAGAAGATGGACTAGAAACACACCAAAATGTTAACAGTGTTGGGATGATGAGAGGTTTTTACTGTCTGTATACATTTTCTGTAATTAGGAGCAAACGAGGCACTTTTGTTGTGGTCGATGTTTGCAAAGCACCCCAGGCAGGTCTCCTGGATGAAGGCCATCATGGCTGCAAGGTCAGCAAAATCATTCCTGCATCCCTGGTGGAAGTATTCTGGCTTTGGGAACCAGGTACATTACGCCCAAGGATTTGATAAGACAGAGGGCATAAAGTCTCAGGGTGACAATGTTTGCCTTCCACATCAGGTACTTTCTCAGCTGGTGGTTTCCCAGTTCCTTCCTCCTCTAGGGTCCAGAATTCCACAGCTGTGTGATCACCCTGAAATCTGGGCTGGAGACCTGCTGGGACCCAAACTCCAGGAGGGTGGGGGAGATCGTGTGGAATCATTCCTCCTTGGAATCCCCAGCATCAATACCTTCAGGTCTCTCTGGGCTGCTCAGATTCCCCAGAAAAGAGCCATTCAAACTCCCCCTAGCAGGAGGATCAGAGTCCTGGGGCTGCTGAGGAGAAGTCTGGGGCTCTGGTATTTCCTACTTAAAACTCTCATTTCCTCTTTTTCACATCTCGGTCCCCTTGATCCCCAATCTCTGGACACACTGCTCCTGTCTTTCTCAGAGACTCAGAACTCAACCTTTCCTCTTCCAACAAACTTTGCATTCTCTCTCCCTTGTCCCTATCCCATATAGAGGGGCTGTCCCCCCTGCTTCCCGAGCACCCGCAGGGCTGCTCTTTGCTCTGCCCCGACCATGGAGCATTACCTTCCCTCCGGTTTACAAAAGTGTCACCCATCCCCATCAGCTCCCCAGCTCTGCACGTGCTGCTGTGTCCTCTGTCCCACTTTCAGTGTCCTTGTGGGTTGGGTCTGTTTGTGGTTTCCCTTGCTGGTTCTTGAGTGGATTTGAAGAGAGAGAGGAGCTAATTACGTGTGCTCAATTGCTATCTTTAACCAGAAGTCCACCTTCTGAGATCCTGATGTATATCCCCCGCGTTAAACAGGGCGACAGTGACACGGAGCGTGGAGGCATTATTATCATACCCCCTTATTGATGAGAAGAAGAAAGAATCACAGTGGAGTTATGACATGGACTGGCCTCTCAGCTGGGAGCCTCATCTGAAGTCCAGGACGCTGTGGGAAAGACCTTGCACACAAAGCGTACACGGTTGCATAATGGAGCCGGGGGAGAGGATCGGGACTAGGGTGATCCCACAAAGCCTTCATGAGCAGCTGGTTGTAGGGGAGAGCCGGGAGGAGGCCATGGTGAGCAGTGCTGGGAGGCTCTCCCATTCCCTCTCTCTAGGCATCAGGAGCTGGAGGCACCTAGGAGGCACCTTAGATGTTCTCAACATCCACCTCTTTCCGTACCAAAGCCAGCAGCCACCCATGAGTGGGACCAGGGCTTTGAGCTTGGGGCATTATTTATTGTGGGTCAGCCTGTAACTCCCCAGGCCCGGGACCAGCCCCAGCCCAGGCAGGGCTCCAGCAGACATCTCCTGGCTGAAGAAACAGATGGCGATCCAACCTGTGGCCGAACGGATAGAAGGTCATGCATGAGGGACACAGCTGTACTAACGAGATTCCTGCAGCCCCATCCTGAGCAATCACACGGAACTCCCGAGCCTGCTTGGACTCACACTCATCTTTCTGTGCTTTGGGAGATCAGATAAAGTCCCTTTTGTTCGTCCCCAAGGATGTTAACGTGGTGGCCTGTCCAGCGAGCCGGCAATGCCGAGCCAGGCCTCTCATGCTCATCCTCCAGCTCCGACAGAGACCGAGGCCATCAGATGCCCAGGAGCTGACGTGATCATCAAGCACCAAATGGATTTGGCAGTCCTCGTGCAAACACCGAGAGATGCCAAGATCACTTGGTGTGAATGAACATTCAGGCCAGCCTGGACACCTGCCAAGTAACCAGGGGGCAACCAGGGCCGCAATCTCAGGTTTCCAGTTTTTCCAGAAGATGCAGTGTTCCAGGCAAAAGTGGAAGTCCACGTGGGGGGCTCAGGCCGGTCCTCCCTCCTCCTGGTAGCCCCCTCCCTCACCACCTGGGCAGGCACCTATAAACTCTTTTCACAGGCCTTCTGATACCTTCCACTTAGTGCTGGGGAAGGATAGATAGATCCTGGCCAGGCTGGTAGAACCTAGCCCAGAAACTGGAATCAGAATGTTCTGTCGGCTGAGTAGTGGTGATGGGAAACACCACTCACAGATGCTGATGGTAAAAGGGGGGCTTCTTGAAGCCCCCCAGGCCTAGGGACTGTTCTGGAAGGTGCTGTGGGCAAACCTATTACTAAGCTTACAACCCTTCCTTCCCACCACGCCCCAGGGAATCCAGTGAGCAGGACGAAGGACCTAAATCCTCTGAAACTCTCGTTGAAGCCAGAAGATCTGAAGGGCTTCGGATCTGCTCACCTGCCCAGCAACCACACGCCTCAACCTTTGGCATCCAGCAGGCTTACTAGGAAGCTTTGAAGAGTCACACATGATGGGTGTCAATTGGGGGAAAAGGCGGTGCTGAAGATGCCCTATTGGTTTAAAATTTCACTTTCCACTTTGCAATCTCCATTCCCCATCTGCAGTTGAAAATTTCTAACTCAATTAGAATTGGCTTCTTTGTGTTTCTAAAAAGAGACTCTGTTTCAAGGACCACATAGGGAACGAAGGACAAGAAGTATTTTGGAAGTATTCAGTGCACTCATCTTAACTTCCATAAGATGTTTTATAAAAATATGTGATTAAAAAGAAAGGAAAGATGATGGTAATGATGGAGACTCTTAATGCACTCAAGAGCACACTGTACCATCAACTCAGGCCATTCTACCAACCTGGAGGGCATCCCTCCTGTGTCATTCTCTGTTTGGAAGATTCCTATTCATCCTTTCATGCCCTAAGCCCTGCTTCTCAGAGTATTATCTGACCACACTGTCCTTTCTCATCTCTAGAAACAATTACGTGCTTCTGATCTGATGCCATCGCTTAGCTCTTAGTCTGTAACCTAAGACCTATGTTTCTAACTTTAGTCTATATTTTATCTGCCATGTGTGAAAATTCACATCTAAAAATCTGTCACCCATTGTCACAAAGGTAGGGACTGAGGCTTCTACAGTTCACCATGGTTTTGGAAGAGGGTTAGGAATTCAAATTTCATCCTTGTGAAACCTTCCCAGACTTCCTGGGGAGCAGGGATGTCTCCAGACCAGTGATCTAGACTCTCCCTGCTATATTCCTTCTCCCACCATGGAAAACACTCAAAAGAAAATGAAATCAGAATTTTTGTAGTCCACCCATAAGATGAATGAGGAACCACACCTATGTTCTTCCATCTCAGCAAATGGGCTTGCAGACTGCTCTGTCACATGTGCCCCAACTATCCACTGAGGTACACTGAGCCTGCTTCCCAGCCAGAAAAACCCAACTGGGGCTCCCGAGGAGGTGCAGCCTGCTGGCTCTGAAGCCAGTATGCTGGAGTTCAAATCCCAGGTCTCCTGCTCCCAAGCTTAAATCACTTCAGATTCCCGGAGATTCATTCCCTCATCTGCGAAATGGGCACAATGACTGGGCCAAGTTTAGACAACCATTGTAAGAAATAACTAGGATAACGCTTAAAGGGCTCAGATTACAGTGGCTCAAAGTGGGAGCTTAACAGTGCTGCTTAGTTTGTTTTTTGTTCCCTATATTATGAAAAATATTGGCATACATCATATCCCCTCTCCTCCTCCAGCTTTTAGGGCAAAGCGAGAAAGTTTTGCGGGGCCCTAGGAGGCTCACTTGTCCCTGTGTGCTCCCAGGCTCTCTGCTGTTGCCTGTCCATCGCAGGGCCTATGGGAGGAGACGGTGACCCCGGTTCAAGAAGGAGGAACCCCACACACCACAGCCTTCACCTCCCACTCTGTTTCTTATATCTTGACTGCTCCTTTCCCTCTGGGGCTAGAAACAGTGTAGAAACAGCATAGGGGGAAAGTGCTTCACAACGGAAAATTGTGTTTTAAACACACCAGACCTTAGCCTCATAAAAAGGAGTATGTGGTAACAATTTCACAATACATGCAAATCAAACCATCGCATGGTGTGCCTTAAACTTCCACGGTGACACGTGTCAATTCTTTCTGGGGTGAGGAGGAAAGATGGGACAAATTTTCTACCTTTACCCATGTTCTGAAACAGTTTCTATAGCATTAGGTCTGTTACTTGGGGCTTGAGTAAAATGGGACTTTATGGTGATAAAAAACAGAAAGGACTTTGGATTATGAGAGAAGAAGTTCCCCACACTGAAGAGCCAAGCTCAGCGCATCTCACCTCTGCCATCGCCGGGGCAGGTGTGGACAGATCAGCTCTTCTCCATCTCTGAGAGCTGATGCCCAGGCAGCACCTGGCACAGGTGAGTGCTTACCTGTGAAATCATTGAAAGAAGCCAAAGAGGGTACCCGAACAAGCTCATCTGGGGCTGGGCCTAACTTAAAGGCAGGATTTAGAGGACATCTATAACAGATCTTGGACGACGGACCGCATCCAAATCACAAGTTTAGTTATGAATCATCTTTAAAAAAAATAAAGAAGGCATACAGAATACAATTCTCAGACATTTTCTAAAATGGGAAATCATCGGGGGAGATTATAAGATTAATATCACCAGCAAAAATAATAGTAGCTAATTTTTATGGTATGTTTACTAGGCGACAGTATCTTGGATGCTTCACGAATCCCCTACAAAACCCTACAAAGTAGGTGCTGCTCTCCAGATGATGAAGTGGAGGTTTATTTAAAGAGCCTAAGCTTGTTCACAGGACCCGTGTGTGGTGAAGCCAGGATCTGAGTCAAGACAACCTTCAGATGGGTGTAGAGTTCCTACTATGGATGTTCTCGACTTTTCTGTGCTGGGACAGGAGTGGAAACCGTGGCTATGCCCTCTGAGAGTTTATAACCTAGTTCTGACACCAGAAAAACACCCATTCAATTTTTCAGTAGCCAAATAAGAGTTAAGTTTAAATGCAGAGAGAGAGAGAGAGAGAAAGACAGAGAGAGAGAAGGAAAAGTGGGTGCGGTTTATCACCTATAGAAACGGCACTGCCCTGGCCCGGTCTATGTGGGCATGGCACCCAGCAGTTCAGACACTACTGTCCCCTCACCGTAACACGCAGTGTGCCTTGGTTACACGCGTCTCCTCTCTGAACCCCAATCTTCTTAACTGCAGCTCAATCTATAAGCTGTCCTTGGAGGTGAACAGTTTGCCAGGCTCTTTGTTTGGACACAAAGGGAGGTTTTAACATGTAGGACCAGGTCCCCCAGATTCCTGCCCCCAAGATGTCCCCGCCTATGAATGCAGAGGGTTAGACTAGCACGTGGAAGGCCTTTAATTATTGTGGTTGCTATTTTTGGTGAGTAAAGCTCCATGAATCAGAGACTCAGGATTGCAATCGAAGGCCCCTGAGAGGTTCGATTAGACTAGCAGTCACGAGTATGATTGTGTAAACCGTCCCGGGGACATGCACGTCTCAAAGACTTCACAGGCTAAAAAAGTTAACTTGTAAATTCCAGCTGGTGTTCTTCAGAGAACCAGCCTCTGCCTCCATCTCTCTCGCCCCTCCTCTGTACTCCCTCGAAGGCCTGCAGTATGGAACAGCGGAGTGCCAGGCGGAAGGGGACGTAGTGGGCCGGTCAGACCATGATGGTGGAGCCTAACCCACGTGTGCTGATCAATCAAACCAAGAGACCTGAGATCCTCAAGCCCTGGTTCTCATGCTTTTATGCCCTTTCACAATCACATTCTTCTAGGCTCTGTCTCCTAAAGCAGAACCCCAAATCTCTTCCTGGCAGACCCCCCCCCATCCAACTACCAAATGCAGTGATGCTCAGTAAGAGTTCAGCTCTCACACCAAGACCTTGGGTTAGTCACTTAACCTCTCTGAGGCTGTTTTTTCATCTATAAAATGGGTATATTATCTACCTCAAAGAGGCTCTTTGGGAATTAAAGTAGAAATCAGATCCTGGTCCACTACTGGGAAAGGAAAGCTATCGATATCATTGTACTTCAGGCTACGGTGGTCTCCTGAAGAACATGAAACCCAAATACAGTGGGGCCAGAGGTCCAGTCTCTGCGCAGAATGGCCTTCAAATAACAATGGATTTACAGCCAAAAATAGATAAAGCAAACTTAACTCTTTTCCACAATATCTTTTTTTTTAAGATTTTATTTATTTATTTGACAGAGAGAAACACAGCGAGAGAGGGAACACAAGCAGGGGGAGTGGGAGAGGGAGAAGCAGGCTCCCACTGAGCAGAGAGCCCGATGCGGGGCTCGATCCTGGGTCTCTGGGATCATGACCTGAGCCAAAGGCAGTCGCTTAACCAACTGAGCCACCCAGGTGCCCCCCAAAATATCTTTTGTAAAATTTTTTATTTAAATTCAATTTAATTAGCATATACTGTATTATTCGTTTTAGAGATTAGAATTTAGTGATTCATCAGATGCATACAACACTCAGTGCTCATTATATCACATGCTCTTCTTAATATCCATCACCTAGTTACCCCACCCCTACCCCCTCCCCCAGCAACCCTCAGTTTGTTCCCTATAGTTAGTAGTCTCTTATGATTTGCCTCTCTCTGTGTTTTCATCTTATTTTTTGCCTTCCCCTCCCCTATGTTCATCTGTCTTGTTTCTTACACCCCACATATCAGTGAAATCATATGGTATTTATCTTTCTCTGACTAGCTTATTTGGCTTATAATAATACCCTCCAGTTCCATCCACATCGTTGCAATTGGCAAGATATTATTCTTTTTGATGACTGAGTAGTATTCCATTGGATATATGTACGACATCTTCTTTATCCATTCATCTATTGATGGACATATAGGCTCTTTCCATAGTTTGGCTATTGTAGACATTGCTGCTATAAACATTGGGGTGCATGTGCCCTTTTGAATTGCTTTGTTTGTATCCTTTGGATAAATAACTAGACGTACAATTGCTGGGTCCTAGGGAAGCTCTGAACATCACTAGGCATCAGGGAAATACAAATCAAAACCACAATAAAATAGTACCTCACACTGGTCAGAATAGCTAAAATTAACAATTTAGGAAATAACAGGTGTTGGTGAGGATGTCGAGAAATGGGAATGCTCTTACACTGTTGGTGGGAATGCAAAACGGCACAGCCACTCTGGAAAACAGTATGGTGGATTGTTTTTGTTTTTGTTTTTGTTTTTTTTCCCCCAAATCTCTTAAAGAACACTAAATGAAATTCAGGTCATGATCTGTAGCAAATCACCTTAAAAGTATCATTTCCTCCTTGCCCTGCTTTCAGGCTTCAACCAATCCCATAGCTACCCTAGAAGGCTTTCTCCTCCTCCTATTTCTGCTTAAGACCCCACCATACATGATCTTTCTTCTGCTTACCCCAGACTTTCTGGCTCTTTCCTTTCTTCCTTCCAGCAACCTACTCCATTCCTGAATAAAGTGACTTTCCTGACCAATTAGGAACCTTGCGTCTCTTCTGATCTTCACTCATTCTGCTGCCTAGCCTATAGGAGGCTTAAGACCAAGCAGGAGGACATGAGTCTTACAGAGTAGGTCAAGGGGTGCTAAAGGCTACAGACAGCCCTACATTAATCAGGCTCATTCCCACTACACAGCTACACAGTGACGATTTGAATCCCTTTATAGAGATGCAAAAGATACAGGACGCTCTCTGTTGCTTGCGATGGCTCCAAACCTCAAATGCTCAGTTAGAGAACATCCTGGACTCTATGCACTCCTAAAGGAATTTTCTCAGCCATTGAACATAAAAGGTTACAAAGAGGCCAGAAAATCCTGTACCAGAGTTCCCTGGCAATCTTTTGGACCTTGCAACCTTTACTGGGAAAGAAGAAAAAGAAAGAACCAAATCAACTGCCTGATTCTTCCCCACAGCCCTGCCCTGTTTGACCTTCTGATGAAGAGGGCATCTCCCCAACAAGACTGTCATTCTCCAGCCACAAGGAAGGGAAGATCACAAGAAAAAAAAATGCACATTAACCTAAAGGTGGACACTACCTGTGCTCTTTGCTTGGCTTCTATTGAAATTTTCATTGCTGCTCAAATGGCCTTGTGGGGTGTTTTTAAGATCTTTGTTTTGCCCTTGACATCAGAGTGAAGGAACAAACCTTGAACTCTCTCTAGAAGAAAGAAAGAATGTGATATGACCCAACCTCCTACAGACATTTGCTAGATAGGGTCTTCAAACTTGGAACTGGCACAGAGTCCACTGAATGCCCAAAGCTCAACTCAACAGCACAAGAGCATGACCCCCAAATCTGAGCAGAATGCCGATTCCCTCTTCCTTATAAGGAAGACCTATCACTCAGCAAGAGTCTGCAGGTCCCGACTAGCATAACACTATTCCCTATGGAAGTGATGGCTGGTTCAATGTGTGCAGCATGGGATGGGTTTGGTTTGGCCATGGAAAGGGGTGCATTAGTGCCATCAAGTGGGGATTGCTGTGCTGGCTTGTGTCATGGCTGCCCTGCAAAGATGTGTCAAGGTTCACAGCTCTGCACGATCCACACCAGCCTCCTGACTCCCTGCCAGCTCTGGGCTTGCAGCGTCTGATTAGGCAGGCTGCTACCCTTGGCTACAGGCAGGCTTTGTTTATGGCCTTGAAGGAAACGCCACTTGGAAACACCAAGAAAGCTTAAAAATGACAATAAGAGGGAAGGCGGACACTACTTGCTGTGTTCACAGAACTGAATTATACTGGCCGATTAATTTGCCCGTCTCCCCGTAGGCTTTGGGCTCTTCAAGGGTGAGAAACGCATCTCATTCGATTCTATTCTCCCAAACCTTGTAGATACTGGCACATAGTAGATGCTCAAAGAATGAATGAAGGGCCAGACTTAGCTGGATTCCAAGTTTGGAAGAAAGAAAACCAGGAAAATAATGTAGATTTAAATGGGAAAAAGATAAATGACATAATCTTAGCATGTTACACTGTAATAGCATGATGCAATATCATACACTCACTGGAAATAATGATGGACTCATTGATAGATGAGGAGGTAAAATATGATCCACTCATACAGTGGAATAGGATTCAGCCTTAGAAAGGAAGAAAACTGAGAGCTTCTATTGTACGATTTCATGTATATGAGGCACCAAGCGTAGTCAAATTCACAGATGCAGCAAATAACATGGTGGTTGCCAAGGAGTGTGGGGAGTCGGGGGAATGGGGAATTAGCATGCAATGGGCACAGAGTTTTGGTTTTACCAAATGAAAAGAACTCTAGAGATGGATAGTGTTCATGGCTGCACAACCATATGAATGTACTTGGTGCCACCGAAACATACACTTAAAAATGGTGACAATGATAAATTTTATGTTGTATGTATTTTACCATAAATAAAAACAAACATGTAGAAATGGAAAAGTGCAGAAGGTTAAATGCAAATAACAGAATTCAAGACGGTGTAGGCAACGAAAACACACATGCATCTGGAAAGGCACAAAGCAAAGGGAAAACCACCACTCGGTGGGTAGCAGGATTATAACCATGTGGCCACTTTTAAATGTACTTAATAGTTTCACATTTCTTTTTCAAAATTCTTAACAGACAATAATTTAAAACAACAACAACAACAATGATGTCAGAGGAATATCTAGCAGTTAAAACAATCCAAAATTACCAATAGGTTGAAATGAGATTGAGACAAAAGTTATAGTTGTAGTGGGGGGGGGGGCTAAGCTTCCTGATATAGAGTGATTCAGAACTCTGTTAACGGTCCTTAATAAATTCCTTTTGATGAGGATGATCTAGTTGAACTGTCCAACAATGGATTAAATTGGAAAGATGGCCATAGCATAAAGTTGATGCTACAACATGATGGGAAATGAGACATCTAGAGACACAAAGATCAGGACTGCTGTTAGCACATGCACTTGGCCATGAATGCTGGGCATGGAGGTACACACATGTGTATCAAGGCTGAACTGGGGACCATGGACCCTGATTCCTGACAGACCATGATCAAACCACTTTTGTTCTTTCTTTGTCTGCAGAACGAAAGTATGCACTGTGGAGCCTCTAAGCAACTTTTTGGCTCCAAGTCTCCAAATGGATGAGCTTATCAGCCCCTTAGAAGTCATGAAAAAGGGTAGGAATAATCCAACACTGAATGTCTAACAAAGCCTCCTGTTGCAAAAGGATTTCCATGAATGTTATTTTTAAATTAATCGGATGCATATTGCAATGCTCACCAAAAATATATGAATACAAACAAGAGAGATTCATGTAAATATATAATTATATTATGCACATTATATAAATGTCATATAAACTCTGAGAGGGTAGAAACAAACCATGACTACAGATAATCATGAATAAATAACTTGTTATGCTTAGCTGTTTTGTGAAGCACAAGGTTTGCATTATGGAAAATGACTTCTGTCACCCCTCTTCTCTGTTGATTTTTATGTGGGTCTTATCCACCACAGAATCCTAACAGTGGCAAAGCAGCTGTCCCTCAATGGAATATTTCAGAAGATGCAAAAGTACCAAGTCTTCTGAACTCTTCCTCAGATGCCATCAGAGAGGTCCTGATGACCTTGCATGGCTCAAGGACAGCCTTGAGTTCAGTGAGGTTCTGTGGTAAGCAGGAAGTTGGAGCAGGTAGAGGCTGTCACTTGTGCTGGATGAAGAGAGAATTCGGAGAAAACCCTCCCAGATCTTGCAGGATCCAATGGATGCCAAGAGAGCCCAGGGAGCCAAAGAAGCTGAACCAGACAGTGACATCTCTGGTCTTGCAAGACTCTGGGGAAAGAAATAGAATGGCCGCGGTTGCAAGTCAGGGGAATGGCTTTGCAAGCTAAGGTCACCCACAAATTCTCAGTGTGCACACTTGATGTTGGACCTTTGAGAGGGTCCTAGAGCCCTTACTCTTTATTCAGCATCATAAGACATTGTGGGAAAGTGATGGCTCCATTCTTCAGAGATGTCCACGGGGTTGGAAGAAGCTAAATGCCAACCAAAGAGGGGACAGTGCCTGACTGTGGTTCTGTATCGCGCTTATTGGTTAAAAACTGATCAACTTAGGGGGTGCCTGGGTGGCTCAGTTGGTTAAGCGACTGCCTTTGGCTCAGGTCATGATCCTGGAGGCCCGGGATCGAGTCCCACATTGGGCTCCCTGCTTGGCAGGAAGCCTGCTTCCCCCTCTCTCGCTCCCCCTGCTTGTGTTCCCTCTCTGGCTGTGTTTCTCTCTGTCAAATAAATAAAATCTTAAAAAAAAAAACTCTAAAAAAAAAAACTGATCAACTTAGGTGAAAAGTTATCTGGTTTTTTGGACAGTCTATGCCAAATAATTGGTCTTATCACATTGGTATAACTGGTTCTCTAGGAAGGTAAAGATAAATCTTTTAGAGGAGATTGCTGGGGACTGAATATTTGTATCTCTCCAAAATTTATGGGTTGAAGCCTTTATCCTTAATGTGATATTTAAAAGTGATACCTTTAGGAGGTAATTATGTTTTGGTGAGGTTCTGAGCACGAGACCCTTGGATTGGTGTCCTTATAAGAAGAGGAAGAGTGAGCTCTGCATATAAAGGTACAGTGAGAAGGCAGACATCTACAAGCCAAGAAGGGGCCCTCACTGTGAACTGAATCCACCAAAGCCTTGATCTTGGACTTCTAGCCTCCAGAACTGTGAGAAATAAATGTGTGTTGCTTGAGGCCCCAAGTCTGTGGTATTGTTACATCAGCCCAAGTGGTCTAAGACAGATGCAATGATTTACCAGATTTACTTTTTATCAACTAAACAGCGATGATAATGATTATTATGGGTTGAAATGTGTCCCTCATAAAAATTCATGTTGAAGTCCCAACACCTGGTATCTCAGAGTGTGGCCTTATTTAGAAATAGGATCTTTGCAAATCATCAAGTTAACATGCAATCCTTAGGATGGGCCCTAATCCAGTGTGGCTGGCTTCCTTCAAAAAGGGGAAATTGGAACAAAGATATGCACACAACAAGACAATGCCATGTGAAGATGAAGGCAGAGGTTAGGATGATACAGCTACAGGCCAGGGACCCCCATGATGGTCGGACGGCCATGATGGCCCACGCACCACTGGAAACCAGGTGAAGGGCCTGGCCCACATTCTCCCACACAGCGCTCAGAAGGAACCAGGCCTGTCCTCTTTGTTCTTAGATTTTTGTCTCTACAACCGTGCGACAGCATGTGTCTGTTGGTTAAGGAAGCCAATCGGTGGCACTTGGCCATGGAAACTAAGTCCTGAAAACTAAGTCCAGTGCTGATGGCAATTCCTACCCCAACACCCATGCCAGTTAGACTGTGGTGGTGGCACTCGCAGGGCTTCAGATGAGGACAAATCCAAGGCTTCCAGAAAAGACCAGCTTTGGTGGGGCCTCCATCACACCGTCTGCATCACCTTGAACAAGTGGCTTTCAATTCTCTCATTTCTAGTACAGGGACGATGTAACAGCTCAGAGGGTTGCCACCTGCTACACCAATTATGTGAAATACACAAGTGCCTGGGCCGGGGCTGGGCCCTTGTCCACACTCCACAGCCAGTGGCTGTGATGTTCACATTCTTGAGCTCCTGCTTTATGAGACCCTTCGCAGAGACACTCCTTAACCCTTCCAACCATCTTATGGTTCTATTGTCATTTTGCTTCTATTGTCATTTTCCTCCCACTGAAAACCATAGACAGACCGGTCAGGTTGATGCCTTCTAAGTAGGGGCACCCCAACCCAGCCTGAAGACCCCCAATTTTTCTCAAAGCACTTGAGGCTTGGCATAGCCTGGAAAAAAAAAAAAGTGTGCTCCACTTAAATCATTTAATGTGTAGATTTTATACCCTAAACAAAGATAACACTAATGAATTCACAGTCAACCTTTTCAGCCCTGTGATAGCAAAAGATTTTCAGTCACTTTAGCCTCCGCTACATTTGCACCCAGGGTCACCCAAAGAAAAGGACAACACATTAATCTTTGTCCTCCTGGTGTTGAGCGACCTCTCAAATAATCCATTGCACGGCATGGAGTGAAACTCAAAACCTTAAAACGCCATCTATCTGGTCCCCAATTAAAACATAATCTTTTTAAGCTGCCAATACCCACTGACCAGAATCAATAGAGGGGACGATTATGAATGGCGTTTCTTAGTGATGTGGTCCGACAGGGAATGGATTACTGCTGCCATATCCAAGGGAGCGTGAAGTGAACCAGCCTGGGAACCGCCAGATGGAGGGAAGAGTGGAGGATAGCCTGGCTTTCCCCTTTGGTTTATCTGATGTGGGAACCATGTCTTATATTATGGCCATGAGGGTGATATATATTTTTCAGGAGATGAATTAAGCATCCACCCATGTATTCAAGGGATGTTTTGGAATTGTGTTCTCTGAACCAGGTGCTGGCCAGAAGTGTGAAAAGCTGTGAGGTTCCCACTGAGTAAGTGATGCTTCTGAAACCATCGGTTTTCTCCCTTGCCACTTTTAACACACAAAAAGGTAAGGATTAAGGCCATGAAGATGGCTGTCCCTCCTCCACCATCCTTCAGGCATGGAGGCAAGTTCAACCAGCTCTGCATCTCCTACCTGCTGCGGCCTCTTCACATCATAGACCTGAATGGCCCCTGAGCATCCACAGCCTGCGGTAGCTCGGGACTTGGCCTGCCACGTTTGCCGAGTGTGAGATGAGACTTATGGCCACTACGCAATTCACAAGAGTGCCGGGAGTGCAAGGGAGGGCCTGCTTCTGTAGGGTGGGCTCTAGACTCAGTGATGAAGAATCAGGGAGGGAGAAAGGCCCAGAGACACTGAGAAACCCAGGGAATGACCTGAGGAGAATGCTTTACAAGGAAGAACACTTCAAAGAAAGGATGAATGGAGAGAGAAGAGGGGAAGAGGGCAGGAGTGGCCAAAGCAAGCCTCCCGGGCTAGGAGCAGAATGTCTGTGTCCCCTCTCGCAGAGCTGCCTTGACAAAACACAGACTCTGCAGAAGTACGGGGCTGGTGGAACTGGGGAGGAGAAAACATGGACCAGGAGAGCCATTGGGAAATGAAATTGGATAATTTTCCAGGTTTTCCAAGAGATGCAAGCTCAAGATTAGAGTCATTTTCATTATTTCAGTTGTTTAGATTGTTAACATCTTCTATTGTGATTCTTTTCATGTGGATTCAGATTCAAATAGGTTCTGTCTGGGTCCAGTGTGAGGGGAAATTGGGCCTGCCCACACAACAAAGGTAGGTAAGCACATTTTTGGGTGGGGGAACGTGTCCCAGGAGAGAGGAGGATGGCTTCACTAAGGACGTACCAGCAGAAGTCTAGGACAGTGACCTGCCCAGGGTCATTACCAGAGAGACGTGGCCAGGCTAGAATCCAACCCCAAGTCTGTTTTTTCTGAACCCCCTGCTGTTGGCCTTGGACAGGCTGTCTGCCCTCTCTGACCACCATGTTTTGTACTAATACCAAGGAAAGTAAAAGGACAACACCCCGGTAGATTGAAGAGAGACCCATGAGAGACCCATTCGTACAGACGGTCATACATCTTCCATGGCACCTTGTCAAATGGTAGGGTACATTTTTGACAGGTGAGATTTGGGTGGTCAGGAGAACCGAGCTTGACCTGGGCTGGGGAGACAGGAAAGAGATGGGGCAAGACCATCCTGATGGGGGCAGGGTTCACAGAGAGGGGAGGTGTGATTCAACTGGAAAGACAGATCATGTTCAGGACAGTAGGGCCTTGAGTTTGCTGAGACAAGGGCTTTGAGAGACACATTCCCATATGGATTCTACCTACAAAGGACAGGCTCAGTTCCTCATGCTGAAGGAAACATTCGAAGTGGCATGTCAGACATGCCACATTGTGCTGCAGTTTGGCCTCTCATCCTGACTCTCTTGAAACAGAAGCCATCTGATAAAAGTCTGCTTCCAAACTACAGGACATCAGAAATCTTAGAAGTCATACTTGAGGATTCAAGGTAAGTGAACTTCTGCTGCTTTCAAAGCTTGCTCCTCTGTAGAGAACTTCCCAAGTAATTACATGGGACATCATTGAAATGTCCAAATAGATATGAATCTGAGAGACCTGTAGCTAGAAGCTGAAGGAAGACTCTCTTTTCCTGGGATACCCTTGGCTACTGGTCCTTCCTCTCCTTACCTCTCTTTCTCTCTCTCTCTCTCTCCATGAAAAAAATGATTTTTCAAATATATATACACTCAGGACTAGGGTCAGTAAATACCAGTGACATTTTAACACCATATTTTAAAACAACTTAATCCTATTTGAATATTTTGTATGGTTGCTGTTGAATTTAAGTGTAGTTCAGTGGCAGTCAAGGGAATCAGAATGAATTGATAACCATAACTGTATAAGGAGACAACCAATCATGTTTCATCGGCATAAATAAAATTAGCAACATGCCATCCAGGACATAGGAATGTTTACAGTGAGCCCAGACACTCTTCTTCAGACCATTTTATAAGGAATCACTCCATCTGTTGAAAACCAAGGACAGTTGTTCATTCTTGAGGGAATGTTGGGTGGGAAGAGGTACCCAAGCTCTCCTGCCCACACTGGGCCTTGCACCCCCAGAGCCTATGATGTGGGTACAATGGGCCCATTTTTCCAGGTGGTTTGCTAAGTCTGAGTTAATCAGTGAGGGTGCTTTGGGCTGCAAGGAACAGAAACAGGTCTGTAGCTTTTTAACCAGGAAGGAACATTGTTCACTGGCTCCCAGCTCTTTTTCTCATCTGTCCCATGGACTCTGCCTTCCTCCATGTGTTTCAGCATCCCGCAAAGCCAGATAGCTGTCAGCTACCATGAGGATGGCACCCTGGCTCATTCAGAGGGAAATTAGAAATGAATTCTCCCTTGCTCTCTTAGAAATAAAGAAGTTTATTTCCCAAAAGTCCTTGGCATGGCCTTCTGGTTGTATTGGCCCAAAGTGACTTAAGCCGATGGGGCTGGTTGATGGGAATGGACAGGATCTAGTGGCATCCACAATTTCCACTTTGGGCACTCCGCTGGAAGGTGTCTGAGGAGGGCCCCAGTACTGATGAGTCGCCAGAAATTAATGATAAAATATGTAACAGATGTAGCAATTGCTATGGACGTTGCTGACGTATCAGAAAGCATCCAACTTCTTCACTAATAAGATTTTAAATACTGTTTTCCTGTCTCACAAATTAACCCAGGTTAGACATAAAAGAAAGTCTCAGACCTTAAAGAAAATGCCACACACACACACACACACACACACACGCACACACACACACACACATACATGTGCACAAACACGCATCATTTAAAGCTCAGAAAGAACCCCAATAAAGGCCAACTTATATTATAGAATCTTTAAATAAGCAGAAGCCATGGAGATACTATGAATTTTAAAAATCATAATTTAAAATTCTACTCCTGCAACCAATATTATACTATATGTGACCTAACTAGAATTTAAATAAAATTTTTTAAAAAGCAAAAGCATAAATAAAAATCATCATTTAAATGGCGACACAAAGAACCTGTAACCGTTGACCCACTGGAGTATAAAATTTGAACAGTTAAACAACAGGATCATGAAGGAGATATTTTGTTCAGCTGCATTTTCTAATTTTGAAGTGGGCATCTGTCTCTCCCAATAATCTAGTGATTAAAGGCAACATTCATTAGGAGCTCACCAAGTGTGGACAAGTCCAGGTGCATCAGCTCCAACAGCTCCTTTCCTCCTCACACACCTGGGAAGGAGGTACTATCCCATTTATGAATTAAGAACTACCTCCATTTATAAATACGCTTAAACATTATAAATCAAGGAAGTTCCTTCGATTTAAAAAGACGCCCAGGTAGTGAGATGTCAACTGCAGGGTTGGACGGTTCAACCACTAGGCTACCATGATGCCGTTTTTCAAGGCCCATTGAACTAGGCTTGACTTGCAGATTCATTCATTTATTCACTGGCTTAAGCTGAGTGCCCTCTGTGTTCCAGGCAGGCACCATGTTAGACTCACCAGGAACCACTTCTCTGGAGGAAAACACAGGCACAGTGGAAGGCTTTGTTCCAACATCTCATTTTTCCAAAGGGCCGCAACTCAATATGCAGTGCCTGGTCTCACTTGTCAGAGGAAGTCACCGCTAATGTTTCCAAGGACTCCCTTCTGTCTTTTGTATGTCTCTATTGTTCGAACGGCTCAATAAAGTTTCTTGGGGTCCTACTTTTATGATATGTATGTTTTTGAAAAAGTCTATTTTTTAAAAAACGTTAGTAGGCCACAAAATGTGATTATATCATAATTTGCCATATTTGGCCATTATTAGAAATGTATGTAGCTTTCACAGATTTCATGTTGGGAAGTACTACTGCATTAAATATATTTATATATATACTTTGACTACAGTTCTCTATGTAGGAAATATAGCTAGGAATTTGCGTGCTAATTTGTTCAAAAGTCACAGATAAGCAGCCCAAATGGGCAAATGGGTGAGTTCTCAGGACTTAAAGTCTTTGAAATTTGATGCCATGGTGTATCCATGGGGTTTTATGCTAGGGTTCAGTTCCAGACTAACCTCTTTTGAGTGTGGACAATTAGTGGTGTATGACTAGCACCTTCTTTTTAGCGGGTCACCGACCCACGTTCACCTAAATGAACTCACATTGCCATGTCAGCTAGTTCATTGGTCAGGAGTGAGTCCAAAGACCCTTGAGGTAACCCCTGACCAGGGTGAACTGAGAATAGCCAAGTTCATGCCCCAGTCTAAAACTTACAGACGTATCTACTTCTCAGGAGCAGTTTCCACTACTTCTAGTGGCCAGGCTATGGAAAATGACAGATGATTATATTAACCAAAGAAGAAGAAGGAAGAGGAGGAGGAGGACAGGGAGGGGGAAGGGGGGGGAAGAGGAAGAGGAAGAGGAGGGGGAGGAGGAGGAGGGGGAGGAGGAGGAGGAGGAGGAGGAGGAGAAGAAGAAGAAGAAGAAGAAGAAGAAGAAGAAGTAGAAGAAAACTTTTACATCATTTTAACCTTGCTTAAAAAAGGACTTCAGAATGACAAAAATCATTCTGCTGGCCCCATCCCCACCTTTGACACTTACTAGGATCCCAGGTAATTCCATGGCACCATGGTCTGTCCCAAGCCCAGCAGTAGCCATGGAGAAGGTGCTCAGAATTGTGTGAGGGACTGATCAATTCATAGCAAGTCAGAACAGTTTACTAACTTCCAGTCTTCACTTGCACAAATTCTCCTCTATTTTCATTTTAAAACAGAATTCCTGGACAACTCCCTATGAAACTCACATTTTTTAAGAAAGACACTATCTTCAGCACAGAACAAGGACCAGCCCTGTGACACCCCCCCCCCCCCCGCCGCCAGCCTGTCCCTGTGTGGCTGAGAGCTAAGAGTGACATTTACATTTTCAAGTGGTTGAAAAAAAAAAGAACAAAAAAAAAATAATACTTCATGGTATGTGAAAATCATATGAAATCCACATTTCTGTGTCATAAATAAAGATGGATTGGAACACAGTCCGCCCCTTCACTCACGTCCTGTGCACCGAGGCTTCCCCACTACAACGGCAGAGTTAAAGAGTCGCAACAAAGGCCAAACAACCTGCAGAGCCTAAAATATTTATTGTCTGACCATTTACACAAAGAGTTTGCTGACCTCTCTATAGAATTCATCTGGCTTAAAGTGTGTAATGATTGAATAAAGCAAAGTAAAATATAAACAGAAAAAGGTTGTGCACCACCTCCCAATGAATAGATAGGTGGCAGGAAGGGAGGGAGGAAGGGAGGGAGAGAAGGAGAGGGAAGGAAGGAAAGGAGGGAGGGAGGGAGGAAGGAGGAAGGAAGGAAGGAAGGAAGGAAGGAAGGAAGGAAGGAAGGAAGGAAGGAAGGAAGGAAGGAAGTCCTGTGTCATTAAAAATCTATCACACATCCCTTTTCTTGATTATTTACTCGATGCTTGACTTTTAAAAAATATGCATGGGCCAGAGATTGCAGCGGACGGGAGCAGCTAAAAAAAAAAACAAAACAAAAAACAAAAAACAAATGTTTTAGTAAACAAAATAAAACAAAATCAGAATAATAATTTTAAAAATTCTAAAAACTGCCGAAACTATCCCAAACAGACATTGGGCTAAAGTCAGTTAGGACACAGGCTCACCTCACTGGGCCAGAACTAATTCTCTAATGAGAGAGGTGGGCTTGACCTTGAGGAGAGATTTAAATGGGCTGCAGACACCATCCAGCCTGCAGTCTGCCTCCAACACAAGCGCGGCCCCTCCCGCCTCCCCCTGTGGTAAAGGTTGCCCCTCAAAGTCAGCAAGCAACTTACGGTAATGGATTTCAAAGTCAAGAATCTAATGCAAATCTAAGCATTTGCTATACACTCTCGGAAGTCTCGACAGATTAAGTTTGAAAGTATTTTCATAGATCATATCTACATAATCTAATAGAGGTGATTTCAGGAATACAGAAGATGTTTCCTGCAACGGACCAGCCAGAGTGCTACTCCAATAACATCAATAAGGTGTGTGTTTTCATTTGAGTTCTTTTTTTTTTTTTTCATCCAATTTATGGAACCATGTTTAAGGGTTTTGAATAACCTGCTTCTGTAGAAAGGCCTTTGTCTTAGCAAAAGAATGGGGGGTAAATGGGTAATTCCAAGGAGGAGGGGTCCTCATCTCTGCGAAGTTTATGTAACGTCATTGACTTTGTTAAAGGACGCTTAGAAATCGTGTGATTTACGTCCCAGGAGCTTACTACATCACCCACACAGGGTTCCTGTTGTTTAAATGTTTCAATTTAAAAGGTGCAGCTGCCTCGTGACTCCATGGGCACTCACCCTCCCTGGGCTGAGATGGGTTCTACGTGCTGCTCAGTACACCCGTGACAGCCCCCGGGGAAGCCCCATCGTCTCGTCCTTTCACAAGGGAACCAGTGCGGTCACATTACCCATCTCCCTCCGTTACACAAGGCCCCGGTAGATTCCTCCGAGCTAATGTCTTTGGTGGGGGTTGGGAAAAGATTAGACTCTTAAAACTTCAGTTTTCCTAACGTAAGTCACTTTCTCTGATGGTAAGAGTGTTCACGCATGCAGGGTCCTGGGGAACGGGGACCACAGCGACAGCATCTCACAGTCTCAGGGGCAGGCTGTGGAGACATGGTAGCTCTCTCTCAGTTCCACTGCTTTCCTCTGTGTGATCTTGGGTAAGTAACTTGACCTCTCTGAACTTCCCTTTGGTCTGGTAGAAACTTAGACCAACACGCCAGATAAGGGGTCCCGGGCTCTGCTGGGACCTGGTGTCACCAAGACAGCCTGCTCACATCTCCAGGGCCTCCAGGGAGTAGAGCTCAGGTTACTAGGATGACTCAGTCCATAAAGCAGCCAGCGGGCAACTGAGCCAGATACAGCCAGAGAGCATGAGATGCCAGGAGGAAAAACAAATGGGAAAAGCCAACAGAGAGGCTGGTTGAGTAGGGTCAGCTCAGGGTCATAAACCTGAAGGAAGAGAGGAATCCACCAGGCACAGGATGGGGGCACCAGCACTCCAGGTAGAGGGAAGAGCAGGTGTCTGTGCTCCAGGCAGGTGGAGCAGGGCAAGGCAGAGAGCTAGGGCAGGTGGAGCACCGGGACACAGAGGGAAAGAGAGGAAGAGCTGAGACAGGTGCAAGTGATATTGAGTGCCCCGGGCCATGAAGAGGGCTTGGATTATACTCCTAGGACAGTGGGAATCCCCCTGATGGTTTCAGAATGGAAATGATATGAATGAGTCAATGAATATGAGTATGAATGAATGAACAAAGCCCGTGAAAGAACTTCTTTAAATAACTGTGCAAATACACAAAAAAGAGCTATGTGTTTATGGCCTTTTAATTGTGCACAAGCCCCTATACGGGGGAAAGCTGTGTCTGGGACAGTTGCGGTAGACTGGAATGATCTCAGTCAGGGCTGGCTTTGTTTGGGGTACTTAGAGGTCACCTGTGAACAAGGGAAAGAAAAGACACGGGGACTTCATCATCCCTTCTGCAAGCATGAGCTCACAAGGAGAAGGGCTAAGTGTCATTCTAAAGGAGCCCTTTAGAGACCAGGTCAAAAACGCAGCACAGACCTCAAGGGGTTGTGATATTATGTGAATGAACAGCTGTGGCTTGGAACACACCTTCCAGATGAAAAGGATGTTGCCTCCCAAGCTACTCGGGCGGCCGTGCCTACAGTGTCAAAGGAGTGACGTAAGCTCCAAGCGACGAGTAAGTAGCATGTGTGCATAATATGCAAACTTTTGAGAAAAGCAAGACAGCAAAAAGAAATGTGTCTAATTACTATTTTTAGTTGTTATTTGATCTTAAGTGCACGTTAGTAGATTAATAAATCAACTATCCCGAGTTTGTTTTCCAACTGGTCAAAATACTTTCAGGGGAATCATTTCATTGAGAAAATAAGAGATGGCTGGGGTGCCTGGGTGGCTCAGTCGTTAAGCGTCTGCAACTCAGGTTGTGATCCCGGAGCCCCACACCGGGCTCCCTGCTCGGCAGGAAGCCTGCTTCTCCCTCTCTCACTCCCCCTGCTTGTGTTCCCTCTCTAGCTGTGTTTCTCTCTGTCAATTAAACTAATAAAATCTTTAAAGAGAGAGAGGGAGAGATGGCCTTATATCTGGGGTTGTCTCAGTTTTAGGTGTGAGCGGCTTACACAGAAACTCACCAGTGTGGTCGTTTCTAAGCCAGCGTGTTCTTGTTCAACTTAGTTGTTCCTTGTTTGAGAATCCTTGGGAAGATGTCAGCATGGAGTCTGGAGCAGGGAACGTGCATTACACAGTCTCCTGCCCCCTGCTCCCCCTGACCCCTCTGTCCCCCAACCCCTGTCACACCCATCCCTGTCTCCAACCCCACCCCATCTCCACCCCTCCTCCCCCACCCTGCTCCCTTCTGTGCCACCTCCTCCCCCGCAGAGGCTGAGGACTGGAAGCTGCATCTCCCCTCGCAGCAGGAGGCACTTGTGTAGGATCTGGAAGGTGACAGAAGCAGGAGCTCTGGGCGCCCGATTTCTGCAAACAACAGTTTTCACTGACCTCAGCTGAGTGCTGGCATCCGTGCCCTGAGTCCTGAGCTCCTGAGGGCTTAAGCTGGACAGTGCCTCCCTGATCCTCAGAACCCCAGCTCTTCCCTGTGGTAAGTCCCTTCCTGCCTGACACACTCGGGGTCCCAGAGGCTGGTCTGATTGAGCCTAGCCTCGCTGGTAGAGGATGCCAGCAGCTCTCTCTGGGCCCTGCTTGGTCTGACCTTGATCTTAGGTCTTGGCCTCTGTGGCTTCTCAGCCCCCACCTGCTCCCCTTTGGTAGAACTCTTAGAGCCGCGTGAAATAGATCCATGCGTGGAAGGGAGAGTTCCCTATCTCTGGCGGTATGCAAGCAAATACCAGAAGGTCATTAACCAAATATGTGATGCGGGGGAGTCCCAGGTCCATGTGTTAGAGGGCTCACCCCACCTTGAGACCCTGGAGCCAGAAGCCAGAACACCCAAGGAGGCTCCATTCTTAGCCTGGGACCCCTTCCAACTTTCTCCCCTTGGATATACATTTTACTGCAGTCCTGGAAATTAACCTGTGCCTGCTGGCCGGAGGTGAGTCCAATCTCTGTGCCAGATCAACTCTGCCTGTGGGCACAAGGAAAATAGGCCTGAAGGCAAAGTAAAAGGCACCCAGGAGAAAAAGAGCTGGAGTCTTTGTAGGTCTGGCTTGAGGCATGGGTCAAGTCCAATGCAGAGAACCTGGGCACTTGTGAGGCATGGGCCAAGTCCAATGCAGAGAACCTGGGCACTCGTGAGGCATGGGTCAAGTCCAATGCAGAGAACCTGGGCACTCGTGAGGCATGGGCCAAGTCCAATGCAGAGAACCTGGGCACCCGTCGCTCTCCCATCCCTGTCTGGCTGGCTAACTTTTGCAGGAAGCGTCATCCCCTGGGAAGCCCCTCTCCTCTGATGTCACGGCCAAGCTGAGCTGGGTCTCCCTGTTGGGACCCTTGCTTCTTGGGGAAGTCACTGTCTGGAAAGCAGGCACTGTTCTTCTTCACATATTCAAAGGAGCAAGGCATTGTCCACTTCTCTGTATTTCCAGAACCCACCTGAGTCTCTAGTTTGGGTCTATGTTAGTATAGGTAACCATAAGCTCAGTGCTAGGACAGAGTCCCGCAAATGCTGTCCTAAATAAGAGGGACATTGATTTCTCACTCCAGAGCAGGGATGGAAGCTCAGGGTCTCCACACGGGGTCCCAGGCTGATGGGGTGTCCCAGTCACCCTCAAAGTGTGGTGTCTGTCTCTCGATCTAGGTTGAGTGCCCCACCTAGTCTCAGCCTTGGTTCTGACATTGCAGATTTTGGAGGGTGACAGTAGCCTAGAGGTCACGCAGCTGCATCTGGAGTACGAGAAGAACTGCGCTGCCCTTGACCTCAGACCCATTGTCCTCGGGCGAAGAGCAGGAGAATGATCCTCTGTGCAAGTCCGCGTCTTCACCCTGAAACCCGCGGTATACTCCCCCCCACGGCAGAAGGGGTGCTGTGGATGTGAGTTAGGTGAGGGACACCGAGCCGAGGAGCATTCTAGATCACCCAGGAGGGCGCACAGTGATTGTGTGAATCTTTAAAAGTGGAGAAGCTTTCATGGCTGTCAGAGAAATGTGACTGCAGAGGAAGGGTCAGGGTGGAGAAGGCAATGTGAGCCTTCTGGAAGCTGGAAGGGACAAGAAAAAGGATTCTGCCCTGGGGTTTCCAGAAAAAATAAATAAATAACTAACCTGCTGCCACCTTTATTTCAGCCCAGTGAAACTCAAGGTCAGCCAAACTCTGACCTCCAGAATGGTAGGAAAATAAAACTATTATTGTTTTAGGCCACTAAATCTGTAGAGTTTCTTACAACCACCGCAGGAAGATAGCACAGGGGGCCACATAAGCCTGCCTCCGTGCAAGGAAAGCCGGGAGAAGTCATGCCCCTCCCTGGGGTGTGAGCGCCTTCCTCCCATACCGTCTGGGCCACAGGGAACCCAGACAGTGGTTCAAGGAAGGCTTTTCTGCCATCTGGGGGCAATTCACAAAAACATCACTTTCCAGAAAAGCAGTCCATGCAGCCGAAGAGATGCAGGACGAAAACCCATCTTTACTGCAGGGCTCTGAGCACTAGACCCGCCAGGGGCCACCTCTCAGGCCGCCGCTGCAAAGAGGACACCAGCACTCTCTTATCTCAGGTCCCCCGGCTGATCCAAAGTGTCCATCAACTCCCACCATGAGGAAAAGCGCAGGGGTGGGTCTTTTCTCCAAAATGCCCTGCACCTAGTTCTCCTGCACCCCCTCTCCCTGTGGCCACTCCAAAGATCTCCATCTTCTCTGCGTGTATGAGCCCTTCTAGCTCTCCTTGAGGGCGGCTACGATCTGCAGAGTCTGCCCGGGGCCTCGGTGGGTGCAGAACACGCGCACAAAGTGAAGGCACCGTGCACACAGGGCACGGAGCCCATATGGAAGAAGAGGAAGGAGAGATTAGATGGGTCACGTGGTGAGCAGAGGAGGTGCCTCCACAGGTGCTCATCCCTTGGCCCTTCGGCTTCCAGGTAGGATTCAGGGTAGTCCTCCCACAACCTGCCTGGCCACTCTCTGCATGGGGCCCGCTGATCCTCGAGGAGGTACCATCCAGGTCAGAGAGCCTCGACCGGTAACTGGGACCCCGGTCTCCCGGGGATGGGATCATCCCAAGGCTCTAGCATATGGGGGAGGAGGGGACAAGCACACACCTTCCCTTCCCTGTGTGGCCTCCTCACTGCCCTCCTTGTGCTCCTGGCCACCCAAGTCCTTGGACTCAGGAAGATTTGTGACCTGTCAAAGGGACAGGGCTGGTGAGTGGCATGGCCAGAACTCAACACCATCACTCCGTGGACGTACACACTCGAAGAATCTGTCAAACCGATGCTGCCCGGCTTGGGAGATTCCAAGGTCAGTGACTTCTGGCACTTTCTTCTCCACAGCAGGAAAATAGCATGCCTCCATTCCTCTCGACCAAGCAGACCCTTCTCTCTGCCCTTGAGAGCCGGCCCCCACATCCAGCATCTAATTCGGTCACTGCACATCTGCACAGATGTGGCTCCGCACCAGCCCCAGAGGCTGCCAAGAAAGAGAAGAGTCGGCCCATAGATGCTCATGTTCTGGGGAGTAGGGAGCAGCCTGGGAAACCCGTAAGACAACAGCCACCGCCCTCTGGCCTGATGCACCTGACATGAGGAAGGCAAACGAAACAACAGCCCACGCCTCAGAGGGGACTTTTGAGAATTAAATGAGAAGATGGATATTTTCAGATTCTGGCTTCAGGGAGGCAGACGGTTCATTTTAACTCCCACCGGGATTCTTTCCCTACTCACTCATTCCTACAGTGGTGCAATAATAATATATCACAACAAACTACAGCTCTATTACATTGTTTCCATTGTTCTGATGGGGAACCTGAGGCCCAGAGAGATTGATGACGTGCCCAAGGGCACACTGCTGCGCGGGCTCTCAGGGCCGACTCCCGGCTCACATTACTCGGCACCCACTTCTGACATTGTCCTAGGAGCGTCCGCTGAGATCACATCTGCAAACCAGCCTCTAGGTTCTCCCAGGTAGATGGAACAGTAGGATAGGCAGTCGCCCTCTGCAGCTACTGAGAGGAGACACATCAGGGAGCTATGGATGGTGACACACGCTGAGTCCCCCATGGTCCCTACGCCACCCAAGCAAGCCAGAAGACCCCCTTGTCCTGGACCCCTTTCCTCCCATTGCCTCCTCTGGGAAGCCCTTCCAGTCTATTCCAGCCAGCACCATCCATGCTGCTCGTGCCTTTAGCTCTTCTTGTTGACATTGTTTTCTATAAGAAGCTCCTTTGCTGGGGGCTTCTGTCATCTCCCCCAGGAATCTCCCTGAGGACAGGAGACAGAGCTCAAACCTTTGGATGTCATCACCCAGAAAATAAGGCTCAGCAAACGGCAGGCTCACCCAAAGGTACATGCTGTTTAATTAAGTGGTGAACTCCTATGCATCCTTCAACACTTTGGAGTCACATGCTCCAGGAAGCCTGGAAAGGAACCACCAGGACAGACTAATGTCTGGGTTCCTGGGTTCCAGCACAGAGGAGAGTATGGTGTTGAATGTGCAGAGCCCTTCTTGTCAAGACTTTGATTTCCCTCCTTCCTCTGAAGTGTGTGATGGACACACAGGGTAGTAAGACCTTCATAGAGAGGAGCTGTGTGTGTCCCGGGCACATCTGGTCGCTAGCACACAGCAGTGCTCAGTAAACACTAGATTACAGGAGGGCTCAGTGTAGGCGTGCCCTCTTTCTCCTTCTTGGCTTCCATTTACTTATTCAACCAAACTTGGCAAGTCCCTGACCCGCCCCAGCATTGTACTGGCCCCGAAGATAAACGGGGCATCGCACTCTCTGCCTTCGAGGAGGGTAGGCAGAAGGAGAGAACCTAATGGATAGTGAGCCTGCCTTCTTTATTATTATTATTTAATCCTCACAAGTGCTTCCTATGTTAGGTAATCTCATTCTGTTTCACCAATGAGGAAAAAGGATTAGACAGGCAAAGTCAGTTGTCCAAGGTCATAAACTAGTATGTGATGGGGCTTCTATTTGAATCAAGGACTGTCTGGCCCCAAATCCCATTCCACTGGGCTTTCTCATCAGGGAAGAGTTAAAACAATTTTAAAGAGAAAAATAGTAATAATAATAGTAAGTGAATGGGTATGAACAGATTGCTGTAATTGATCAGGAAAGAGACAGGTCACTGCTGGTTCGGCCAGCGGACAGAAACCAACCGGCAGGAGAAGCACAGTGACCGGGAGAGCAGAAACACAGCCAGGACCTGGACAGTAGGGACCAATCCTGAACCCAGGATTGCTCAGGGTGTGCACTGCACAAGGTGGTGGACAGCACGAAGAGAGCTCTGCTCCCATTCCAGAAGGTCTCCTGGACAGTCTTCTAACAGATGGAAGTCAAGTGTTTTGTGGGGAGAAACATCTTTTCCTCATTCACACAGGGGTGCGTCAGCTGGAGGCAGCCCCATCCCCAACTCTGATTTCAGTCCCATCAGGACCATAATGAGTCGCAGCCAGGTGAGTTCAACCAGAGAAGCCTAGAAGGAAGCTCAGCTCTCGGGTTTAAGGCAGACGAGCTGGTGCGAGGTGGGAGTCCAGGGTCTTAACAGAGGCCCACGCAGTTCACTGTGACTGCTTCAGCGATCACAGAGAGCTGACCGAACGTTCGACTACGGGGAAAGGTTTGATGAATCAGCACACTTCCACAAAACAGAATCCTCGACAACTATTTTTTTTTAAATCATAGTTTCAAAAATAACTTAAAAGCTTCAGAAAATGCCCATGCCATAAAAAGGAGGGGGGGAAAAAGCAAGATGCAAAACTTTATACACACCTTCTTGTGTGTGTGTATGTGTGTGTGTGTGCATTCATACATCTACACACTCATAAATCTGTAATCTCAATGCTTTCTATCATGCACATATATTGTTTTAACCAAACAAAATCTAATTTTGTGTAATACCTAGTTTCCAGAGGATCTGGGACCCTCTTCCTGTGCCCCAAAGAGCAGCAGGGGCTCCTTGTCTCTGACATGCCATGGCAGCCCCATCCTGGAGCAAGTCTGGGACCCAGGTTCCTTAAGACCAATCGTGCATCCAAGCTAAAGGCCCATGGCGTGCTCCTCCACGGTGACAGTGTGGGTACATGGGACTCACACTGCTCCCAGGATGTCCCCTGCTCTGATGCGATGTCTGCGATCAGCTTTGGGAGAAGGACACCCCCCACTGCACCTCAAATGGCCCCACAACATATCCAGTGTGCACTTCACCATCTAATACCACTGCTGGAACCCAGGCGCCTTGCCTTCTAGAAAGCTGTGATGGTGACAGGGTTAATGAAATGGGCTTTAAAGTCCCTAAAAGGGCCAGGGGGGATCTGTCTCTTCCCGCCCCTCTAGTGGAGGCTCCTGAGAGGAGGCAGGAAGCAGGAGACGAACCAGAAGCTACAAGAGAAGACATGGAAATCTCAGCACTGGAAGGGGCCGGAGCGAGCCAGCCAGGAGCATGGGCCTCCCAAGGGGGATGGTGGGGACACATCCAGGGACTTCAATTTCCCATGAAATTTCCCCCGGCTCCCAGGACAGAGCTTACCATGCTCTCCCTAGCCCCACTGTCTTTTCTTAGGAAACTTCATTTTTTTTTTTTAATTTTACTGCCATTTCTAGTTGCAGACCTATCTTAAAACCATATTAAAAAATTAGAAATTCCCATCTCACCCCTTGTCCCTCCCCCTCACAAAAGCTACTTCATCCCTTCCTGCTTCCTTTCCAATTCTCCACATTCCCGTCCCTCCCCCTGGCCACTGCCCTATTTTCCTTTCCCACCCGATGAAACTCTGTTCTTTCCGCAGCCCGCACTGAAGGTCTCCCCTTACAGCAGCCTGTCCTGCCCTCACCCACCGCTTTCAGGGTCCACGGGGAGCTCCCCCAGTTTCTGGCACACTCTGCTACCGAACCTCTCCTGCCTTCCTTGCCTTCCAGGGGAGGGCGGCTGCTAGAAGGGAGGCGCCACGTGCATTCACTGAACATGTCCTTCACCAAACATGACCCAGGCACACCCCACTGGCGAGGGGAGGTTTTTAGACTCCCTGGAACTAGGGCATCACAGATATCTTCGCAGTCAATTTTTTGCTCAACATGCTATCAATTCTCATCTGCTTTCCAACAAGATAACTGGTGCTCAGTGGCTGCATTTTCCTCAGCGCATTGCCCACTCCACACACGTTTGCCGAGTATCTGCTGTGTGCAAGCATTGTGCAAGGCACAGAAAATCCAAAGGCAGAAATAGTGTGCCTCCCTCCTCCAGCCCCGGCAGTGGTGGCCACACGCCGGCGTTCCTAGATTCGGAGGATCACGAAGAGTAAGTGAGCACCTACCCTAGCACGCCCCTTTGACAGATGAGAAAACAGAGGTATGGAGGCGCAGAGCCAGACACCAGCAGAGCCCCGTCTGGTCCCCAGAGCCCAGACCCCCAGCCCCAGGTTCTCGACAGCCCACTCCTCTCTCTGAGTGATAACAAAGAAATGCACTCCCTTATTGGTTTGACTTCTGCAGAATTCTAAATCAAACCAAAGCATTCAAAATTTTAAAGTTTGATCAGCTGAGAAATAAGGATATTAAATATGATTGCATTTGAGGGTACAGACTGTTCTTCCATTACCTGCTTTGATTAAAAAAGCTATCTGGGCTCTGAGGTAGAAAAGTTAAATGCAACCAGAAAAAAAAAATGCCTTTGAGTTCGCTGTCGTTCCTAATTTCCGTAAGAAAATAGTGTTGTTAAAAGTGTGTCCGTCACCACATCGAGAACACACGAGTTAGCATTTGCAGTTAACACCCCCTCTCCCTCCCTAATTGCTAAAAATGAAAGCGAGTAGGAAAAATAAAACGTTTTTCCTATGATTCCTTAGGGAACAGAAGAAACATTTTTTAATGGGACATAGACCAGCAGCTCCGATTTCTAAGCTAAAATTTAGTTGATGCAGTATCGAAGTTTAAATAGTAATCAAGTTTTTCTGTCTTCAGGTCATGAGGGAAAAACTACCCATACGCACTCTTCGGTTGATGACCCATTAGGTGCCCCTCGGGTCTGACGTGTTACAGACACGCAGACGGTCACTCATGGTTTCCAGGTTGCTCGCATCTCCTCTGAGCTCTGCGAGGGGCAGAGAACCACAGGGGACTTCTCAGAGTAGCCCGAACAGGGTGCAGATCGAGACGGGTCTGGACAGAGTGATATCATGAAGACGTGCAAGCAGGCTCTTTTCAGAGACGCCTAAAGTCCTATTTTTAAGAGAGGAGATAAATAACCAAGTAATAATGGTAATAGACAGAGCGCTCGCGCATGCATGTCTGGGTACTGGCTCACTCTCTCCACCCTCTTGCAGAGTTCGCTGAGACTCAAAAAGTGCTGACCCACGTCAACCCTTGGGATGCCTCTTCACCTCCAAAAAAAAAAAGTCTGGAATACCTTTGTTTCCCTGGAGTTGTGACATAACTCAGGGACTTTTCTTTTTTAAGATTTTATTTATTTGACAGAGAGAAACATAGCCAGAGAGGGAACACAAGCAAGGGGAGTGAGAGAGGGAGAAGCAGGCTTCCTGCTGAGCAGGGAGCCGGATGTGGGACTCGATCCCAGGTCTCTGGGATCACGACCTGAGGCGAAGGCAGTGACTTAACCAACTGAGCCACCCAGGCGCCCCACAACTCAGGGACTTTTGCAGCATCCACTATACCCGGAAAAGTGTCAGGATGTAGGGTTACCAGATTCAGCAAATAAAAACAAGATTCCTCGTTAAATTTGAGCTTCTCTTAGCATAAGTATGTCCCAAATATTGTATGGGACATACTTATGCTAAGAGAAGCTCAAATTTAATTGGGGGCTCTGTATTTCATTTGGCAGCCCTAGGAAGGATGTAAGCTATGTGTCAGCCCACATCTTGTCTCTCCTGGATTTGTTTCTGGGGTCCCTATAGCTGGGTCCTATAAGCCTCGGGATGGCCAGGGTCTCAGGCAGGAGGGGGCTGTTAATAGGAACAGGTGGGATGAATACAGGACCTGTTCCCAAGAGCATCATCTGTGGTCCTAAGGCAGAACCCTCCAGAGAGCACCTCAATGTCTAGATGCAGAAGGAGAGCAGACGGTCCTTGGGGTTTCCTGTTTGGAGTCAAATGATGGGTGCTAGTTGGAACTGCAAGGTAGCTCTGAAGAAACCAAGCCCCAGTACTTTTTTTTTTCCACCTAGCACTCCCTTTTTGTTCTTAGGTACCTGCCACCAGGTGAGGGATATTGCTTGCAAAGAGCCCAGGTGCGAGGTCATCAAACTTGTGTGTACATAAACATCACGGGAAGACTTGCTAAGAATCCTGACCTGATCCCATTCCTATTATCACTAACTCAGTAGCCTCAGTTGCACCCAGAAATCTGCCTTTTTAAAACCGCCCCCCCACACACATACCAGGTGACCCAAATATAGTAGATCCTCCGAAAAACACTGACCCAAGCCTTAGGCTTTTCCCAAACACAGATGGAGAAAGGCATTACTTTTAAACACAATATTAAAAGCATTTTCTCCAAAGATCATATCATTCTTTAATTTGGCATTTCATTATTTGATTATGGATAATTTATATTTTAACAACATGAAGCAAAAATCAGAATGAAGAGTAATACTTGAGCAAATGGATCATTTTTTGAGAAAACAATTTTCTTGTCTCAGCCAGTTTTTTTTGTCTCTAAAACTCAATATCATTTTCCCCACAATGAGGACCAAGTTGAATTATTTATAATAGTTTAATTATAGGCATATATGTTAGTTCTGTGCTTGTAAGACAAACATAATTACAGAATTTTGAATTATAATGTGAAATTATAAGATGAAAATCATTACAGAATTTTAGAATTACAGAAGAAGAAAGTCAGTGACTTACAAAAACATAAGCTTTCTTGAAAGGACATTTTCCTGTATTTTGTCCAAAGTAAGTACATAAGAAATACATTTTTAATACATGAAGTTCATTCTTATACTTAGCAATATATAACAATATGGATGTATTATTAAATTCATACATAACATTATCAGACATACCAGTAATAGTTGCTAATTGATCTCATCAATGGATCTATGCTAGAATATGAGAAAAATTTTCACCTTCATTATTTGGAAAGTTCAGCATGATGAAGGTTCTTGCTGTCAGAAAAACACAGTGTTTCCCCCAAGCTTTTTAAACATAATCTACTTTGGAAAATCCCTATTTTATATTTTGAAGGTACAAGAAAAGTAATTTGAGAGTATGGAGAAAGTTCTTAGTCTATTTTAAGTAGAGCACCCACATAATAACATTAAACTTCACTTAGAGCAGGTGAATTGGAAGTTGTAATGTGTGATGTTGTGCGTTGAACCGTCTCCCTGATGAACATGTTGAAGTCTTGACCTCGTTTGAAGCAGGGTCTCTGTAGATGAGATGGAGTCCAAGGAGGTCATCTGGGTGAGCTCCACTCCGGTATGACAGGTGTCTCAGGCAGAGTGAGGTTGGAGACAGACCCTCATGGAGAAGGAAGGTGTCTTGTGAGGATAAGTCAGCATGGGAAGGAGGCAGAGACAGAAGTGATGTGGCCAGGGGCACCAGAAGCTGGTCAGCAATCATTTGCCTCAAATGCCCCCCACGGCCTCTCTTTCCATCCCTCACCTCCCATCACCACTTCTTCAGATCTCAAGCGCCTCCTCCAGGAAGCCTTACTGGGTCTGCCTTGTCTGGGTCAGGGTGCTCACCCACAGGCACCTTCCACACTACGATATTAGAGGTCCCCTGTCCCTTGCTTGTCTATCTTCTCCATAGGTCTTGGAACCTAGGGAAGATATTGTTTAGAAAACTCATGTGACGGAAGAAGACCCTGGATTAGGCAGGTGCTCAGTGATTCACTGTCGGGTGACAGAGTGACTATTACAGCTCTAGCGCTGTGCCCTTTCCACCTCACCGGTGGCCATGTCAAGCAGAAGAGAAGCCAACCTCGGTCACGGCAGGGGGCTGGGTGGAGTCACTCAGGGTCCTCTGAAAGTGGACCTTCCTGGACAGAGAGGTTGCATTTCCTGGTGTTGAGCTGAGTGTAGAAAAAAATACGAGGCATACCCCCCGTTGGGGAAAATGGTCACTTGGAAGGAAGCTGGGAAGGTAGCTCTAAGGAGTCTTCTGAGCCCCGGGGGGCTTAAGAGATGAGAAAAGACAAAGCTCTGAAGGAAAGCAAGGACAGTTCCTCCGTGGCTGGTGAGAACCCCAGGTAGGGGCCCCAGCACCAGCCTGTGAGGCAGCAAGGCACCCCTGAGGCCCAGCCCAACTGGCCCAGCTGGGGGTCCCCATCTCCACCTGCAACGTTCTCTGTAGTGGACACAGAGCAAATCTCCTCGGCGGGCAGGTTATGCCGTCTTTGTCCCAGCTTCTCGACGCTGCCAGTGCGTGGCAGGGGGGACACTACACAGGTAGGGCGGTGGGTCTGCGGTGGTCCAGTAAAATGCTGATCCCAGAAGCAGGCGGCGGCCCACCAGCTCTGGTCGGCTGGCCCCCAGTCCACAGTAGGATGAGGACAACGCCAAAGTAAGAGTGGGCTGGTCACTTTGAGTGCCAGAAAGCCTAGGGCAGATGCCTCTCAGGGGATACCCTACAGCCCCTCTCCAGCAGATCCTTGTCAGGGGCACGTCGAGGCCTCTGCAAACTCTTCCAGGCGGTAGACAAAGCTGATGAAAATGGACATGTTTTAACCAAAAGGGACAAATTAAATAGGCCCCTGCTCCTAGTTCAGAATAAGAAATCAGTGACACCAACCCCTCCGTGGGGCAATCAACCACTTCCATCGCTAGGGGGCTAGGGCTTCCTGACTGTGCACACGCACACACACACACACACACACACACACACACACACACTGACATTCACACACAGTCACACGCACCCGTGCACTTACACAAAATAGTGATATGGGCGCGATGCCTGCCAAGTGGATATTCAAAATGTTACAATTAGTATTTCCGTCCAGTTAAAGAGGTCCCTTCATAAAAGTAAAAACGGCGTTTGGACAATAAAAGTGATGGGAATTATAGAGTCAAGTCATCACCCTGTCCAGGTTCCCATTAAGAAGCTGTGTTACTTTGATGCAGAGCTATGGCCTCCTGCTTCTATTATATTACCCTCCCTCACCCCTCTATCCATAATCATGCTTCATATCCACATTACAACACTGAAAAGGCTTGGCTCGTGGGCATCCTGTATGACGAGAGCATTCATTTTATTTATTTAAAGCATGGCTTGCCCAGATGGTCTCCAGAGATAAAGCATCTTATATTCACGGAGGTCCAAGGTACTGTTGGAAATGCATCCATCCCAATATCATTGCCATTGAGCCAAGGCTAAAAGCACTCTCTCAGACGTAAGGAATCAGAAAATCTACAATGGGAGCATAATGTTAATATCGCCGTTAAAATAATATCCAGTGGCTCTTTCAAACAAGTATATCAAATGGGTGCTTCTGGAGCCATGAGTCAACTAGCTTCATTCATCAATGATCAGGGAGGGAGGGGAGCGGGAGAAGGATGCGACGTTCCTTCCTCAAAGTGCTCTTTGTGGTGATGAGGCTGGACAAAACCAGACAGTTCCATTTTCTCTCAGGTCCTGTTGCTTAAATAATTCATATGGTCATGCAAAGAAAGCTCAAAACATATAAAAAAGGAGCAATAAGGACTTATTTTTGGTAATTTTGCCCCAATGCTCTTTCACCAAATACTCAATGCATGTGGACCGTGTGCTGGGAGCGCCGAGCCCTACAAAGGCAGAGAGAGAATGAAGATTCAGCATCTCTCCCCCAGTCTTTCAAACAAGAAATAAACAAGTAATTTTAATATAGAAAGAGATAAAAACAAAGAGTGTGATGGGAGAGGGTCATTAAAAGATGCTGATATGACAAAGATAGGGGAATATGGCATTGGCAGGCTGGTGGAGTTGATGTTGAATTTGGTTTTTGAAGCTTAAAGAAGAGTTTACAAGACGAAGGAGAACGGGAAGTGAGGGAGGACTTTCCATGAAAAGAGTGGATGTTGCACACACAGACAATGAAGAGGGGTCTGTATGGGGATGTGACAAAGAGGAAGCAGCCAGAAATTGGTTTGGAAAGGGAGTCCGGAAGTAAGATGCAAAGGTTTCATTGGCCAGGCTAAAGGATTTGGACTTTGTCCCACACACAAGCCAGGATTTATCAAAGTATGCTCCAGAAACAAGTTTCCCAAGATGCCAACAGGTACTACAACACTAAGTTTGTAGAGCCTTGTGGTAAACACTGCAGGACTTCTCAGAGCCTTTAGTGTTTTCATACACATTGGTATTTCCAAGAGGGAATACAAAGGATACACTGTGTCGCATGTATTTTTTTTCAGATTTTATTTTTATTTACTTGACACAGAGAAACACAGCTAGAGAGGGAACACAAGCAGGGGGAGTGAGAGAGGGAGAAGCAAGCTTCCCACTGAGCAGGGAGCCTGATGCAGGGCTTGATCCCGGGACTCTAGTATCACGACCTGAGCCTAAGGCAGATGCTTAACAACTGAGCCACCCAGGCTCCCCTGTGTCCCATATATTTTAATCACAACATCTTATTTCAGTTTTATGAGAGTTATCTCACAGAAATAGTATTCCAAAGAACTTAACATTAGGAAATGTTTCTAAAGCAGCACAGAGATGTGGTATGCTTGTTTTTGTTACTCTTGCTATTTTTTTTTTACCAAGATTTAATTGACATATAACATCATAGTAGTTTCAGGTGTTATCTCATGTGATGATTCATGTCGGGTGGTTTTGAGCAGATCAGTAGCACATACAGATTTTTAGGATGGAAGCCAAAAGTGGGCAGCAAGAAAATATGGAGTGAGGTTGGGGGAAGGATGAGACTTAGGACCCGTTTCACATAAGGAAGGAGGAGCCAGAGACGACACGTGGTTCTAACTTTGTCCCTGGGAAGATGCTGCAGTGAGCTGGGATAAGAAGGAAGCTGAGAGGAGATGCAAAGAGAGGCAGGGTCGGTTGGGATGGGTTGCATCCCAGCCTTACTCCAAAGACTAGCTACCGATCAGCTGCAACATTATTTTAAGCTCATTTTCTTCTGAAAAATCAAGAGTTGGGCTTAGTTTTTAATGAAATGCTATGAGATGCATGTTAATTATTGCTAGGACTTGAGTCTTTTAGTGAAATACATATTTATAAACCTTTGTGGAGCATAGATCATTTACCTAATAGAGCAAGACCACTCTGAAGTCGTCATCCTAATCTATCAGGTAAATATCCATTTATAATTGGTTATTTAATCCCCGCTCTTTTCCCAATAGGTCAAAATGGCCCTGGAAGGCTGCTCCACTCCTCCGCGGAAGCCCGCTATCATCCATCAGAATGTCAATAAAGACGTACGCACCGAAGGAATTATGAAAGTTACTGCCGGGGACAAGAGCTAACATTTCGATGGAGAGAAATGCAAAACTTAATGAAACAGCTGCTGGGGAGTGCGGACAAGAGGATTTTTCTTTTTAATAACCAGTGACACTCCAATACAGAAGGGACAGAAAGGGAAGGATGATAGGGCTGAGCTGGACTGTGGGTCCGGAGCTTTCTGTCCATCCTGATCAGGTCCCTGGAGAGAATGCCCTTCCCTGAAAGGAGTAAAAGTATGCATTCTGCTCCCCTGACCCCTCACTTTGTAGCACCCCAACACACACACACACTATTCTCTGTATCTTAGGGATCTCAAAATCATTGCACTGACTTATTCAGCACCTGGTCTAGGTTAGGTACTTCTGCTTACGAGACCTCATTTTCAATCCCAACAATCTTATCCTCCCAACATCTGAGGGCTATTCTACTGATACGGAAGTAGAAGCCTGGGGAAACTGGTGGGTCCAACTATAGTCCCAGAGCCAAGAGTGGCAGAGTGGGGGTGTGAACCCGGATCCCACTCTCTTGCCTATAGCTGCTTCTCCCACTAAGACTGGGGTTGGTCTAGGAAGCCCTCCAGGTGCATCAGTTAGGACAAGCCCCTGGAGCTGGGAGTGTTTCCCCAGACAAGGAAGATCTGGCAGCACAACTCTTGACTGGGGGCCAGAGGATGTTTGAGCTCCAAGATGGCACTCATGGCAGTATCCTAGAGAGGAACCCTGGTGGGATTTAGCCGTTCCCCCTTGCTAATCTAACTGGCCCGGAAATTCAGCCTTGCAAATGTGTGTGTGTGTGTGTGTGTGTGTGTGTGTGTGTGTGTGTGAGTGTGTGTGTGTGTTATGTGCGCACATGCACTTTTTGTAGGAGGCATCTTGTCACTCAAACTCCCCCGTGGAATCCCTCTAGAGAAGCCCATTGGGCACAATTACTATGGCTAAAGGGGGATAGGGAAGGGGGACTCTGGAGCCCTGTCCCCCAGTACTCCACAGAGCCACCCACCAACCTCCATGCCCCTGGTGGCCCCTCAGACATGTCCATGGCATCCTCGTCTAGGAGACCAGTGGTCACCACCGCTGGAAACCACAGAGTGGAGCTTGGAGGCAAGAGACCCATGCCAGCTCTTCACTGGGGTCTTGACCTTCGGGCATAAAAGCCATGAAAGTGGAGGGGATCCCAAATGTATATCAGCTCAGCTGATGTTCACCACCTTTTGGTACAAAGGGTTCCAACACTTGAAATCCCTAGTTGTATGCCCTGCGAGCTTTATAGGCAACCACAGAAAAGGATATTCTAAAACAAAAGACCAGGCATACAGAACAAGAGATTTTGCAGCTGGGCTGGGAACCTAGCTCTGAATGTTATCAATCAGACCCCCGGACCCTGCAGTGGGAAGGTTCTCTTATTAGAGAAGGGGAAACTGAGGCACAGGGGTCCCCAGCTCCTGAACCCGAGGTCAAAGTCGCAGAGATACTGAGTGTGAGAGCCTCTGGGTGATTGGGACCCCATCTCTTTTTCTACACAGTCCTCTTTCCCAAGTCCCACTGTATAGAGAAAATACGGGAAAATCTCACTTCTCTGAGATCATGACAAAATGAACTGTTTCAGCAAGTAGATTTTCCAGGTAACTGAAACATATACCTTTGAGCCCCAGAACGTTTTAAGATTTTAATTATTTTAATGGAAACATTTCCTCTGTCTTAAAACAGCCTATTCAGTGTGATTAACCTTGTCTCACTGGCTCAGGGCCATCCGTAGAAACTGTGGCTTTGTACTGAGATGTAACCCAGTGAGAGAACATTCCAGAATCTTCCAGAGACTGCTCATCCACTGCCTGGACCATGGCAGCAGCTTCTGGTCTGGCCCCCTCCAGCCCAGCCTACCCCCAAGCCCTTCCCCCCAGCAGCTGGAGTGCTCCTTCCCAGTTCATGCCCCCAGCCCCACCCAGACTAACAGACCCACTGGCCCTTCCATCACCTGCTGGCTGAACCGCGGACCACCGGGCATCCGAATCCTCCCCCACCACCACTGCAGGGGCCCTTCCTGCCATTCGTGGTCTCTCCCAGGATGCTGTGGTTCTGCTGAGTGGTCTGTAAGTCATTCTGCAAATATTCTGCACTATGACCTGCTTCCCTCTTCGTCAGAGAGCAGGCCTCATCATGTGGGCTGAGGATGGGTAGAGAGCCACAGGGCCTCTCAGGGGTCCCTGAGGTCCTCCCTTCTGCTTCCTGAGGGGGTGAGGCCAGATACTCTCTCATAGACATCATCCAAAGCAACATATCGCAACAGACTGAACGTAAAGCTGGATGGGAAGGTCTCGCTAGCTCCCACCAGGCAAAGTGTTAAAGGCATTCACAGAAACATGAAACAAGACCACTTTTCCATGGCCTGCGTTTTTCTTTTTTTGGAATAATTTTTCATAAAAAAAGAAATGTGACTCATGTACAGGTGTAAAGGGTTTATTGTTACTCCCAACAAATTAGGAAATACATTTTTTAAGATTTTATTTATTTATTTGAGAAAGAGAAAGAGCATGAGCGGAGTAGGGAAGAGTAGAGGAAGGTGGAGAGAGAATCTCAAACAGACTCCCCGATGAGCGTGGAGCCTGACGTGGGGCTCGATCCCAGGACCCTGAGATCATGACCTGAGCCGAAACCAAGAGTCAGACACTCAACCAACTGCCACACAGGTGCCCCCAAACTAGGAAATATTTTTATACTTTCTGTTTTAAGTTCTAGGATAAGCAATACTGGCAGCTATAACCACATGATGAAATCTCTTTGGGGTCTAGGATAACTCACACGTGTATAAAGGGGTCCTGGGACCAGAAAATTAGAATCACTGGCCTAGACCAGGCAGGCATGCTTCCCCCTCTGCCTCTCTGTCTGTTAATTAACCTCCCCCCGGAGGAGCCCCAGGCTGCAGCAGGTGCCCACCAACATAGCGTCCCTCCACCTGGCACTGACCCCGCACAGGGCTGCTCTGCCCCTGTATGCATCTGCAGGGCTAACCCAAGGTCTCCTGGAGGGAGGGGACTGGCTGTGTCTTCTCGCCTTGGTACCCTGGTGCTCAGACAGTTCTCCATGCAAGCAGGTAGGACTTCACAAATTGCTGTTGGGGCATCACCGTTCCGGGCTTTTATGCTCGCTCCTCTGACTTACTGCCTGGGTAAATCTAAGCTTTTTAATCTTCAGTTTCTTGTGGAATAAAAAATAATACTAAATCTCCGGGATTAGACAAGTCTTAGGATCTGTAAACATCATGCCAAGTTGAAAGCACACAACGGTCTGTTATTGTTGCTGTCCTGCCTGTCCTGGCCCCGGGAGCTCTCTCGTTTGTGGATCGCCTCCAGGCAGCCGTGCTGCTGGTTCCCAAGACCGCACCTTAAGCAGGTACTGGAAGCCTCTCCCCGTGCTGCCGTAGCAAGTTGCCATAATCTTGGTGATTTCGAACAATAGAAATGTATTATCCTGGAGCACCCGAGTGTCTCAGTCAGTTAAGCATCTGCCTTTGGCTCAGGTCATGATCCCATGATCCCAGGGTCCTGGGATCGAGTCCCACATCAGGCTCCCTGCTCAGCAAGGAGTCAGCTTCTCCCTCTGCCGGCCACTCCCCCTGCTTGTGCGTGCTCTTGCACACTCTCTCTCTCTCTATCTATCTATGTCTCTTTCGCTCTTACTAACCACTCTCTCTCTCTAGCAAATAAATAAATAAATCTTAAAAAAAAAAAAGGGAAATGTATTCTCCTGCAGTTCAGGGAAGTCAGGGGCTGGTAAGGCCATGCTACCTGCAAAAAAGTCTCTAGAAAATAAACCTCCTTTGCCCCTTCCTAGCTTCCTGGGTGCTCCTTGGCTTATAGCTACATCACTCCAAGCTGTGTGTCCCCTATCCTGTATGTGGGCTTCTTCCCTACATCTGTGTCCTCTCCTCTTCTTAGGGGGACACACATTGGATGGGGGCCCCCTCTAATTCAGCACGACTTCATCTTAGAATAGCTCATTACTTCTGCAAAGACCATATTTCCAAATAGGCCCCATTCCAAAGAACAGGAGGTTAGGACTTAAACATATCTTTTGGTGAGGGCAGGGTTGGGGGTGGGAGGGATGGGGAGATACAATTCAACACACTGCACAGGCTTAAAACGGAAGGCTAAGTGAAGACCAAAAGAGCATCAGCAGTGAGGAAAAGTGCATGAGCCTCACAGACCATCTTTATGATTGCTTTTCAGCTCTGGAAAGACTTCTGTTCACCTGGGGTTCGTGAGAGTGGTTTGGAGACCTGAGATGATCAGAAGCATAAGGCAGTACTGTAGAAGAAAAGAAGGGAACCCTGGTGACCAGAGGGGGCCCCCTGCATTTATGAGTCCTATGTTTTGGGGAAGGTGAGCCTCAGTTTACTTATGAAAGAGAAGGAAAATTGTACTTCCCTCTTAGCGTTTTATAATGATTAAATAAATCCTACTGAGTGTATATTTTAACCCACTC
>PITA01007819.1:0-88873 GCA_004023965.1 Spilogale gracilis | reverse complement strand
TAAAAAAGTATCTTTATTGTTGATTTGTAACAATTGTATTATTCAAATTTTAAACATTTATTGGGACATTTCATGTGATTTCGTGTATGGAAAAAAATTTTAAGTGCTTTATATGTATTTGATAAAATGTGTATTTTTTATTTGTGAAGGATTCTAAAAAATATATATTACATCAAGCATCTAATGTTAAATATATATCCTTATTTTTTTATAGGTACTTGATCTATGTTTCTAATGGTGGTATGTTAAAATCTTCCTGTCCAATTGTTTTAACATTTTTTTCCTTGTAATTCTATTAATTGAAAGTTTGAAGCTATTTTGTTAGGTTTATATAAATTCATGATCATCCTAACTTCTTAAAGCATTGTTTCCTTAACCAAGATTTAGTGTACCTCTTCATTCCTATTAATAATTTCGACCTAATATCTGTTTTTGCCTTGTGGTATTAGTGTGACAACAGCTTTTTTTTTTTTTTTTGGTTATGTAGGTAAATATATTTTCATAAATTTCCCATCTTTATGTGTTCTTTGGTTTTAAATATCTTTTATAACCACCTCTTTAGTTGAATTTTATTTGCATTACCTTATTCTATAATCATTGTCTATTAATAGATGGGTATAATCTGTATTTATGGCCCTTATTAAGAACTTATATTTATTTTACCATCTTATTTTAGGTTTCTATTTAACTTCCATTTTTTCCTTTGCTTTTTTTTTCTTCTCTTGCCCTCTTTTGACTTGATGGAGTCTTCATTAATTATTGTAAGATTCCTCTGGTAGTTTCAGAGCTATGCATTGTATTGCCATTCTATTAGAAGTTATCCTTAACATGTTAGTGGAAATATTTGTCTCTAATTTTTTCTTTCTTTCTTTCTTTCTTTCTTTCTTTCTTTCTTTCTTTCTTTCTTTCTTTCTTTCTTTCTTCCTTCCTTCCTTCCTTCCTTCCTTCCTTCCTTCCTTCCTTCCCTTCTGATTTTATTGATTTATTTGACAGGCAGAAATGCAGCTAGAGAGGGAACAGAAGCAGGGGAAGTGAGAGAGGGAGAAGCAGGCTTCCTGTAGAGCAGGGAACCTGATGCGGGACTTGATCCCAGGATTCCGGGATCATGACCTGAGCCAAAGGCAGATACTTAAGGACTGAGCCACCCAGGTGCCCTTCTCTATTTTTTTCTTAAAAAGTTATTCAGTATGTTTATTCTCTTCTTAAGCAAGACAAAGGCCCTGAACCTTTAAGCCACTGAAAACTCTCTTCTGATCTTTTCTACCCCCTTCCTGGTTATTATATTTAAAATTTTAGTTCCACATAAGAAAATCCATATTAACTACTCACAAGTTTTTGTAGGTAATAGTTATCTAGATTTATAAACATTATCAAAGCATTTTATTCATTCCTTTTGGGCTCACTTTATTCCTTGAAGTATGTCCATTAACCACTCATTTTTGGCGCGCGCGTGTGTGTGTGTGTGTGCATGTGTGTGTGTGTGAAAATTTCTTAGACTTGGTATTTTTAAAAGTTTTTATTTTGTTCTCACTCTTACATGATAGTTTAGATTGATTTTGAATTTATGTTTCTTGTTATTTTTCCTCCAATGTTCTAAGATACTGCCTTCTGTCAATTATCATTGCTGATGAGAAGTTTTGCAAAAGGTGTCATCCCTTTCTATATAACCTAGGAATTTATGAGGTTTTTTATTCATTTATTCATTATCCTTCCAATATTTATTGATTGACAGTGAGTGCTCTAGGCACTGCGTATTCATCAGTGTACAAAGCAGTAAAAAATCCCTGCACTCATAGATCTTACAGTCTAACAAGTGAATACATTAGCTAAGGTAAAGCCAGCCACTATAATAAATTAAACCCCTGATTATCACTGGCTTAATGCTTTGAGATTTTATGTTTTATTTTTCACACTGTCTCTTATGGATGTTCTTACTTAGGGAGCTCTCAAGGTACAGGTTTCTTCTACTTTGTGACTCTGTCATCTTTAACATTTAGTTTGGATGCTGTGCTGGGATCACCTGTGTTCCAGCAGCCAGGGAGGGAAACGTACATGGAGATTCACATGGGAGGTTTTTAAGGGTTAGGCCTGGAGGTGGCACTTAGCCACTTCAGCCCATATTCTCATGGCCAGGTTGCAGTCCCTTGATCACATATAACTTCAAAGGAGTCTGGAAAAGGTAGTTCAGCTGTGGGCCTAGAAGGACAAGAAAATACATTTGGGAATCAGCTAGCAGTGACTGCCATACCATAAGGAAACACGTGGTTTTCTAAATAGTATTAGTGCTAAGGAGGAAAGTAAATCAAGGAGGGGGCTAGGGAGTATTGTGGGAGGTGGGATCTTAATTGTTTATAGGTGGCTGGTGAAATCCTTACTTAGAGGGTACAATTGACTCTACACTTACAAGAAGGGGGGGTTGGTACCATGTGGAGATCTGAAGGAAGAATATTTCAGGCACAGCAAATAGCAAATGCAAATGCTTTGAGGTTGGGGGCAAACCTGGCCTGGATGAAGCAACCAGGAGAGCAGTGTAGCTCCAGGGGAGTGAACAAGGGGCTGGGGTAAAAATTAAGATAGTGATGTAAGTGATAATTATCAGTAGGGCTGTGTGAGCTGTCAGTGGATTTGAATGGATGGCATGATCTGAGTTAGGTTTCAGTGGGATAGCTCTGGTGGCTGGGTTGAGAATATATTGAAGGGTAGGGGTAGGGAGCAGAATGAGACCAGTTAGAGGTTACTCTAATAATCTAGGTGAGAAATGGTGATGGTTTGGACTAGAGTGTTAACAGGGAAGGTGGCATGAAGCTATCAGGTTCCGAATATATTTTAGAAATATTGGTGGCTTAGGTTTAGCTAATAGATAGGATGTGGGATGTACAAAAAAAGAAACAAAAGGAGTCAGGGATGGTTGTTCAGCCTTAATAACTGGAAGAATGGAGATGTCATTTACGGAGGTACTGAGGTTGGGAAAATGATAATTAGGAACTCATTTTCAATATGTAAAATTTGAGATGCTTTCATAACCCACACTCAGATGGGCATGTGAAATAGCCAAGGAGAGAGGACCAGGCTGAAAATATATATTTGTGAATCATAAACATAAAGTTAATATTTAAAGCCACCAGGCTGGGCAAAATAACAAGTAAATATATGTGGTGGAAAAGAAAAGAGATTATAGCTCTGAGTCCTGGGACATTTTGCTATTTTGAGGTTAGTGAGATGAGGAGGAACTAGCAAAAGACATTGAGGAGGAGGTAAGAGAAGATCTTGGACAATGGGGGTTCCTAGGAGCCAAATGCAGAGAATATGTCAAGAATGAGTCAGTGATAAGATGCCTGGGTGGCTCAGTTAGTAAGTGTCTGCCTTCAGCTCAGGGCATGATCCCAGGGTCCTGGGATCCAGCCCTACATTTGGCTCCCTGCATAGCAGGAAGTCTGCTTCTCCCTCTGCCTGCCACTCCCTGCTTGTACTCTCTCTCTGTGTCAAATAAATAATTTTTTTAAAAAAATGAGTCAGTGATGAAATGTATAAAATGCAGTTAATAGGTGAACCAAGATAAGGACTAAGAATGAGCAACTGGATTTAACAGCGTGAAAGTCATCAGTGACCTTGATAGAAGGAAATGGCGGGCTGTGTTTCCCAAGAGACAGACTCTAAAGTGAAGATGAGCCAGAGGTATGTTAGGAAGTGCTTTTGGAATTGCCATCTGTGGAAGGGGAGGAAAGGAAGGAAAAACCTCATAAATTTCTAGGTTATATAGAAAGGGATGACACCTTCTGCAAAACTTCTCATCAGCAATGATAATTGACAGAAGGGGAAGTTGGGCTATGTGCCCTCTAGTGAAGGTTGTGGCAAACCCCATGCGGAGCTCTAATGTTGAGATTGGATGAGGTGTCTCTTGTTGACTAGTCACTGAAAGTAGGCTGTCCTGGAAAGGGGCATGTTTTCTGACAACATGATTCCTTAGCCAGTGCAATTTGAGGAAGGATCGTAATTGAGAGCTCTCTTCTGGTGCATTTCCAGCAGCTGGGGAGTAAGTTCTTTGGTAAGCTCTGGCCGGGGCATCGCAGAGTTCATTAGAGGCAATTTACATGGAGCAGGGGAGGGAAATGCCTGATGGGAGTGGGTTAAAAAAGAATGGGAAGACAGAAATCAGAGATAGTGAGCACAGATGATTCTTTCCTCTTCATTCCTGATGCTCGCTAGGACGTGTCTGGATGTGGATTTATTTTTATTCTTCTTGCTTGGCATCCAGAGTGTAGTTTCAATCTCAAGATTCATGTCATTTTTCAATATTGGCACTTCAAACATTGCTTTTTCTTCATTTCTTTCTTTTTTTTCTTCCTGGAACTTCTCTTATACACATGTTGGGATCTTTCAATCTATGTTTTATATGTTTTAATTGTTACTTCATCTATTTATATCTTGTTATCTTCTGGGAAATTCCTCAATATTATCTTTTAAGTCACTAATTCTCTTGCACTGTATCTAGTCTAGATTTTATTCTGTAGGCTGACCATATACATTTTTTTCAAAGAATATATTTTATTCCAAGGGATCTGATTTTTTTGTCTTTATTTCTGAGAGCTTTGTTTCCTGTTTTCATATATTTTTTAAAAAGAACATTTCCTCCTCTGTCTTTTGGTAGAGACTTTTAAAAAAAATAAATATTTAATTTATTTATTTATTTGAGAGAGAGAGATTGTGTACATGAGCAGGGGGAAGGGCAGAGGGAGAAGCAGACTCCCCACTCAGAGCCTGACATGGTCTCAATCCCAGGACCTGAGCCAAAGACAGATCATTAACCAACTGAGCCACTCAAGTGTCCTTCTTGGAGTTTTAACCTACTTATTTTAAATTCTTTTTCATATTCTTTTATTATTTTCCTTTCTTATGAAGTGAATTACTATTCTAGTTGTTGATTTTTTTGACTATCTTTCCTAGTGTTAGTTTTGGAGACATGTTTTATAATTTTGAAATTATTTTATAATAATTTTCAGGCTTATGTGGAGTAGTTTTCTTATACTTTTGTATTTTATTTACTTCTATACCTACCACATTCTGGTTCACAGTATTGTAGTTGACATAGTGTTTTCCATTTCAGAAGCATGTCTTATATTGGTTCCTTGGGGCTCCTGCCCTTATGATACTGATATTTCAAATCCTGTCTTTGAGCCAGCGGCTGGTGTGGCTAGGTCCTGGTGGTCCTATGTATATCTTATGCCTCAGATATGTGTATCTTCTGCCTCCCCAATTACAGTACTTTTGATAAGCCCTTGCTCCAAGCAATGGTTTGGAAGTTTTGTTTTCTGCCTCCTCTTAACTGGCAGCATTTTTAGCTGGGCCTGACCCTGATCCTTTACCTGATGTGAGAATTGTGCTGAGGTCTGGGTATCTCCCTGGAGCTGAACTCCAGGTAGCCTCTGCCTGCTTCCAAGAGGTGGGACAGTGATCCCATTACCACTGTGCGTTTACTTTCTCTTTCTGGTTTCTGAAGTTCCCGACCTTATTTGTGCCTATCTCATTCCTTAGGGAAAAGCCTTCAACCAGATATTGGTGAGAAAAAGATAAATGGGGTGCCTGGGTGGCTCAGTGGGTTAAAACCTCTGCATTCACCTCAGGTCATGATCTCAGGGTCCTGGGATCAAGGTCCGCATCAGGCTCTCTGCTCAGCAGGAAGCCTGCTTCTTCCTCTCTCTGTCTGCTTCTCTGCCTACATGTGATCTCTCTCTCTGTCAAATAAATAAATAAAATCTTAAAAAAGAAAGAAAAAGAAAAATGTTTTGATATTTATTATTCAATGTGTTATTCCTTGGAGAGATTATTTTTTTTGCCCTAGGAAGATATAAATGCTAGATGTGATACTGTATATATCAATGATGTGGTAATTATAGATATTTTTGTCTCTTTTGATGATTCTTCATGTTTCTATATTTATGTTTACAAATGCATACTTTATTACATTTCTGGAGTCATAATTTTCTTAAGAGAAAGTTTTTTTAATCTACAAGACCAAACATTAGAGAACTGGCAATGTTTTAAATAAGAGTTGCAAAGCTACGATCATTTTCTTAGTGCATTTAGTCCCATGTTACTAATTCTTGTTCAGTTTATTTATTTTTATTTCTTTTAAAGATTTTATTTATTTATTTGACAGAAAGAGCACAAGCAGGGGGAGCAGCAGGCAGAGGGAGAAGGAGAGGAAGGCTTCCCGCTGAGCAGGGACCCTGATCTGAGGCTTCATCCCAGGACCCTGGGACCACAATCTGAGCCAAAAGCAGATGCCTCACCATCTGGGCCACCCAGGCACCCCCAGTCTTTTTTTGTTTGTTTGTTTTAGATTCTATTATTCATTTGAGAAAGAGAGTGTTGATAGGGAAAGGGCAGAAGGGAAGGAAGAGGCAGGCTCCCTGATGGAACCCATGAAGGACTCCATCCCAGGACGCTGGACTCATGATCTGAGCCAAAGGTAGACAGACTCAACCAACTGAGCCACCCAGGAGCTCTGAACATATAACATTTTAATAATTACAGTGTTAAGTGACGGATTCTTCATGTTTCTAAAGTTATCCCATATAATAGACAAAGTATTATACCCTTATCGCTTATCCTCACTTCCTCTTTCTTTCTTTTAAAAAATCCTTTATAGAATCTGCTTATATTTTTAGACTCAAGAGTAGAATTTATTACTAAGCTTTCCCATGCATGCCATGGCCCTGAAATTCCCTCATTTCTGGTCTGCAAATGTGACCAATATGGCTTTGAGACACTCTCCCTCTTTCTTAATGGACTCTTCATTTCTGTGCTGGTTCAATTCTCCACAAATTAACTCCTTGTCCTGTTTCTCAGAAAACTCATTCTGTCTCTTGGCTTTACATTTCACTTGTGTCTTTAAGACTCTCAGACCTATATCTCTAACATGGGAAGGTAGAAGTAGAAGGGACAGATATGGAAATGAGGACTTACATGGGCCAGGTTTAAGGGCTATGCTGAATGTTTTCATACATTTATTCATTCATTTGATCTCCCAGCAGCACTATGAAGCATAAGAATGGTTATTATCCATATTTTACAGATAAAAGAGCTCAAGCTCATAGAGTTAAGTAAGTAGCTACCCTCCTTTGTCTGGGACTGAAGTGGCTGTCAGGACTCAGGACCTTCATTTTTAAAACAAGAAAGTACTCGGCAAACTGGGATGGTCCTCTGAAGCGTAAGGTCAATGACTAGGAAGTGACAAAACCCTCACCTTTAACTCAGTCCTGCTTGAGCCTAAGATTTTTGCTCTTCACCACCCTATTATATTGTCTCCATTAGAACAAAGTAGGAGAAAAGAGGGATTGATTCAAAGAGGAGGTAGAAGGTAAAGTCATGACAGACTTCATCAAAGTATATTGTTTCCTGGAAGGAGTTTTGTTAGGGAAAATTGTGCTTTAGCAAGAGAAGGAGACCCGAATTCTGGTTCCAGTTCATCGTTAAACCCAGTGTCTAATTGGACAAATCAGTCACATCCCCATTCTGCTGTGTCCTTACCCATAAAATGAAGGGCTAACAAGAAGGGGAGTCCTAAGATTGCTTCCAATTTTAAAATAAACTCCAAAACCATTTCGTAGCCCATAAATATTTTCACAAGGTAATTGAGAAAGAAGAAATCTGAAAGTTCAAGATGCCAGGATTTACAGTATTTCAGGATTTGGCCCAAAGTTCTAGATTATCATCTCTACCATCAACTAGTATTTCTGAGCACAGCCCAATTCCTTTTAAAAAGGAGTTTTAACAGTTTTGGCCTTTAATTTATTTTATTTAATTTGTGGTAATTAACTTTATGGTGTTTTCATTGTTGTCTTTAACTGTTTGTATAATGTCCCAAACATCTCAGCAGGAGTCACTTTTTAAATCCGGTCTACACTCTCTATTGTTATTTATAAAATGTTAATGTCTTCTATTTAAGGCATGTGTGATTAATAACTGAGAGAATGTACTTTTATAATAGCACAGTTTTAATCTGTGAAAATCACAAGAAAAACTGTCACAACGTGCCACCATTATTATTGAAGGCATAACTGCATTTACTGACATGAATCTTCCTAAGATATTTTGAAAGCGTTTCTGATATATAGAGTACTTAAGAAATAAGGGACTATGAACTTTTTTGTATTGTATTGTATCTGATATGTTTCTAGCTCAAATTTCACCAAAATAAAAGTTACAAGATATAACTTCCAGTATTTTTAACATTTCATTCAAGAAAAGCAGTGCTTTCCATATTACCTCCGCCCCACCCCTTTCTGTCATTGTCTTAAGGTTGAATTCAAAGACTGAATGGGAATTTCAGGCAAGAAAAATGTGGAATAGTGCCAGCTTTTCTGAAACTAGTTTGTGTGTGTGTGCGTGCATATGTGTTTTTATGTATGACTACTGCTCAATCTGGGCCAAAGCAGTTAGCTCTTTTTTTCATTTGGGTAATTGTGGTCTTCCTAGCAAGGTGACTGGGTGCATAGAATTAAACAATTCCAGGGCACCTCGGTGGCTCAGTTGGTTAAGTGACTGCCTTCTGCTCGGGTCATGATCCTGGTGTCCAGGGATTGAGTCCCACATCGGGCTCCCAACTCCACGGGGAGTCTGCTTTTCCCTCTGGCCTCCCCTCTTGTGTTCTCTCTCACTCTCTCTCTCAAATAAATAAAAAATCTTAAAAAAAAAAAAAGAAAAGAAACAGTTCCATCACCCAGTGCTCATCATGACAAGGGCACTCCTTAACCCCCATCCTAGCTGGGGGGATGTGGAAAAGTCAGTCAAACTTCTCTGAACCTCAGTTTCTCCAGGCAGTGAAATGATCCGAACTACTTTCTGCAGCTGCTGGAAGGAGGAAACATGATAATGTATGAATGCACTCTCCTCTCCCCACTTGCCTAAGAAACTCCTGTTTTACACTTTAGCCATCATTTCACAAATAACACTTTTTCGAGAAAGCCTTTCCTAATGGCCAGCCTGCGGAAATTTGGCCAGCCTCTCCTACTCTATTTGGTCCCAGCACCATGAAATTTTCTTGTGTAAATAAGTAAAATCTCTCTCCTCAGTTAAATAAGTAAAATCTTTAAAAACAAAACAAAAACAAACCCTTAAAATGTACTATTAAATAAATTTGAATTGATGTATAACATAAAATCAGAAAAATGCACAATTTCTAAGTGCACAGCTCAAGGCATATTCACAAAGGAAACCCACCCCTGTAACTACCATATGATAAACATTATCAGCACTCTAGAGACTTTTCTTGTGCCCCGTTAGACACTATACCCTTTCACCAAAGGTCATCATTATTCTGTTTTCTATTAACATTAATGTTTTGCCTATTTTTGCACTTTATATTAACGGGAGCATCCAGTATGTCCTCTTTTGTGCTTTCTCTCAAGATTCTGTGTGTGAGAATCAGTTCTGTCTGTGTGTACAGCAGTTTGTTCTCACTGCTGAGACACATTCAGTTGTATGAATCTGTTGTGATTTATCTATTCTACTGTTTGTGGACACTTGGGTTGCTTCCAGTTTTCACCTGTTACAGAAGAGTTCTGCAGTGATCACTCTCACATGTGGCTTTTAGTAAACGGTGTAAAATGTTTCTGTTGGGTTAGGTGGGGGGCTGAGCCATACCTAGATATAGATTTATAGAAGACACTGCCAAATAGTTTTCCAAAGATTATCAATTTATACTCCCTACAGGCAGTAAATGAATATTTCAGTAGCTCCATATCCTTGCCAACACTTAATATTTTGTTAAAACCATTCATTTGAGGGTGTGGTACTTGTGGTTTTACTCTGTATTTTTTTTTTTTAAGATTTTATTTATTTTGACAGAGAGAAACACAGCCAGAGAGGGAACACAAGCAGGGGGAGTGAGAGAGGGAGAAGCAGGCTTCCTGCTGAGCAGGAAGCCCGATGTGGGACTCGATCCCGGGTCTCCGGGATCATGACCTGAGCCAAAGGCAGTCACTTAACCAACTGAGCCACCCAGGCACCCTACTCTCTATTTTCTTAATGACTGCTGAGTTCTGAGCATCTTTTCACATGCTGATTTCCCATTTGAAAATCCCCTTTGCAAAGTGTCAATTGCAATTTACCTACTACTTTTATATTAGATTATCCATTTTTTTTGATTTGTAAAACTTATTTATTTTGTATATGTTATTTTTATGCTTATAATTTTGGAAAGTATAGAGACTGTAAGTCAGTATTTCAATATCCTCTAGTAGCTGATCTCTTTACTGAGTTATGGCTTCATCTGGCATCGCTTGCTTCCTTCCTTTTTCCCTCCAAGTTACTTCACTTAATCACTATGGATTATCTTGTCAAATCCAGCCCATTATCTTCTGTTGGTAAGCTTTGATTCTCAGTGGCCTTCAGTGTACATATTCATGTATTGCCAGATTCTACTTTATATACCTGTATACCAAGACTGTAAGATCACAGAAAAACTCTATAGCTTATTGAATATGGTGCAGAAGGAGATCAAATGGGAAAGAATTCGTATGTCTCAGCTAAAGAGTATGTTAAAGTATCATGTGCGAAGTCTTCCCCGTTTAGCATCTCCTTTTTCATGACTTCAGAACTGAGATGGAATTAAATCTTTCTTTTGTGACTTTACAAAAAATTTAACTATTTTATGTAAAACTAGGAATGTTTGGGATCTCTTCATTAGTGTCAGTGTTCATGCAAACCCACAAGGAAATAGGGCATAATGTCTGCTTTATGAAGTCGAAGCTTACAGTCAGAAGGTCCCTGTGAAATCACTGACTGGGTGGCTCTGACCCGGTAGTGTTGGAGTTGGGGTTGGGGTTGGGGTTGGTGGCAGGGACAGCCATACTGGGAGAAGCTCAAAGACTCTCTCCATTCAGAACAGCCAGGCTTTCATCTGCTGTCCTCGTTGACTTCTGAAGAAGAGTTCCTTTAAACATAGGTGAAACTCCTCTTTTAAAAATTGTGTGTCTATTTTAAGTCCTTCCCTTGTAGACAGGAATTCAGAAAGGAGGTAGAATTCAGTGAGGTTAAGTGGTTTGGTCAAGATCACACACTTGGGCAATGGTAGAATCGGGACTGAAATCCAGCTTTGCTCTCCCCACAGTGCTCTGAGACTCTGATGTGTGTGTCAGCTGGAGCAATATCCTAATGATTCAATTATGTCTTTTTCCTTCCCACTTCCTGGCTCTGAGAAGTGCATTCATCCAAGTTAATTAGAGAATCAGAGGGAGGTTCCGCGTTAGGAAAGGAATGTGCTTGCCACTGTTAACATGCATTCCCCAGGATCCAGCGTAGCTGATATTAATGATCATAAATTCATAAAGTATCTTCTTTCCAACTCATTTTATGGCCACCTGACTAATTTGGTTCATAATTTTAATTATACTGTTGTAAGTTTTTTTATTTTCCTATTTTCTAGTATACATTTTTACCCATTATAGATGCCTACTATTGGCTCTGTTCTATTGGACCTCGTGAGGAATTGTTTTGTTTTGTTTTCTTTCCCAGCACTCCTTTCTCTTTTCTCTTTCCTGTTGTTTGGTGCCAGCATATCTGGTGTCTGGTCAGAGGAACGAGGAGATTCGGCAGACAGAAGTCAGGAAGCAAATCTGGAAAATGATCTGAAGGTCCTTGTTGACTTGAAAGAGAAAAAAGTGGAGGAGGGTTCACACTTATGAGAAAACCAACTACAGGGCAAAGTCTTAGAGGGCAGCTGTCGTGGCTAAGGGTTGGCAGATACATTGGGAGGGTTGCAACCAGGGACCTGATGGAAAGAGGTCAGGCCTAGCCCACTTTCTTGGATATTCTGCTCCCAAGTTCCAGAGAACAGAGAAAAGTGGAAAGAGGCCGGATAGAGGTGGGTTAGCCATGCAGTTTTTGAAATTTGGAGCCAGTTGGAATTATACACATTACAAAAGCAATGTAATAATAGAATTTAGAAAGTAATGAGATCTTTGAGGTCTTCTTGCCCAATGGTTTTATTTTGCAAATGAAGAAACTAAAGGCTAAGAAGGTCAAAGCAAGTCCCTTGGCTCAGTTCCTGATGGAGCTGTGGGGTGTTAGTCCTATATTTTTCATCCATATTTACTCAGTTGCAAGAGAGAGAAAAGCCCAAGGCAAGGAGCTAGGTTTTATTCTAAAGTTCATTTGAAGTCGTGGAAAGGAAATGATATGCTCTGATACATGATTAAGAAGGCAGCTCCTGCTGTGTGGAGAAGGAATTGGAATAGGGTTAGAGCAGGAATTAAGAGCAATTAGGAGGCTGTTTCAGGATTCCAAGAATGAAATGATTATGACCAGGAGAGGGAAGTTGAGGAGAAGGAGATATTTTTTGAAGTTAAAATTTAGAAGACTTGATGGGTCAGATGTGGTAGGTAAAATGTAGAAGGAGTCAATGTTTTATAGCTTGGGCAACTGGGTGGATATAGGTACAATCTCTAACACTGAGAAGCAGGAAGAGAGTGACGTGTGATTGAAGGTCAGGAGGATTGCTCTTATACATCCTTCTATCAGTTGTTGAAATGCCTCTTTAGATCCATGGATCATGACATGTTTCCTCAAGTCCTGCTGACTGTCATAGGGCAGTTTTTTTTTGTCACCAGGATCCGTAATTATACAGGGTATCATGATAAAGTCTTATCAGTCATCTGCTTTGGAAAGACAAGCTAAGGAGATAAGGAAGGGAAATACTGTTTCCACTTTTGTTTGTTTTTTTCTGTCCACATAGAAATAGAATTAGAAACCCCTACCCTTACTCTTCCTGTAACCAATAGCCTTGAGTTGTACCTACTGGAGGAGAAAGGGAGGAAGAATATTTTCACAGACATGCCTGAAAAGACATGAGAAGGTAGGGCATTCTTGCCCAGCATGCTGCTGCCATAATTACTCACTCATTCTCACACACAGTTTTTGAAATCCTCCTTTACTCCAGGTCCTCTTAAAGGCACTGGGACTATAGCAGGGAGGAAATAAAAGTTGTTCATTATGGAAGTCACATTCCAGGACACTACTTATGTCAGTGCCTGCTTCAAAATATTTCAATGGTTTCTTGCCCCCTTTTCAGCAGCCTTGAGTCTAACCCCCTGCTTAAGTCAAAGAGAGCCATTGCTTGCTGTCCCCCAAACCATGTGTGTTCTGTTCTCACCTTGCACTTGCTTCTGTTTACCTCTTAAATCAGCCAATCTGACCCACTAAGGACAGATATTCAGTACCACACAGGTGTACTGGAAGCCTATACTGAACCAGTTAATCATATGTCACTATCATCCCTACACCTAACCTTACATTTAATTCAGTCTCCCTCGAACACTTTCCTTAGGTCACTTTCTCAGCCTCTAGGGATCCCATCTTCATTTGAACTCATGGCACACATGGATTTATATTACTTATTTACAAAACTCATGGACTTTTTTTTTTCTTAATTTAAATGATTTCTACAACCAACGTGAGGCTCAAACTCATGATCCCAAGGTCAAGAGTCATGCTCTACCAACTGAGCCATCCCTAGCTCACAGACTTTTTTTCAGATATCTGGTATATAGTTGTTTGCATTTTATTTAAAAATTTTGACTTACATGTTTATCTTTTCTTCCAAAATAGATGGCATACACCTTGAACAACCCGGATCCTAGATTTACATTTCTTAATTGATCAATGTATCAGGAGTTCAGCATTTCCTAACTGTCTGCTGGGGATGTAAAGTAGAGAGGGACTCTATTTGCCAATATTCCATGTCAGTATGCTGTCTATCTTTAAGTAATTCCATCCTCCAGGGCTGCTTCCACCGCCAGCTCCTGTCTCAGCATCCCCTATCACCTCGGGGTTGCAGGGGCATTATCATGCCAGCACCCCTTAGGATGTTTGGCTAGTTTTGTGCATTGAAAGGGCTGTGGGATGTCTTGCTTGCCAGCCAGTTTAATGCAGGCTGACATTCCTGGCACACTGAATTAAGGTGGAGGAGCCAAATGCCCCAGAGAAGAGTCCCTTTCTATGGAGATTAAAACAAGAAAATGACAGTGCACAAAACATCTTTATTTTCTTCTTATATTTAAATGAAAAGAAGATAGTAATTAAGCATACCAGAAGAGGAGTTCTGATTGTTAATTGCTAAGGGAAGTGCCATATTTTAATTTGTCCCAGTTCACTTGTAGAACCAGGCAGTGGAGGTGCATGGTCTGTGCTCTTGCTCATGGTATAATGCTGACAATTGAGAATCAATCACTTTTAGATGTTCCAGATTTGTTATTTTAAAATTTTAACTATAATATTTTCCCTCCTCTGGGTAGAAACTGAAGAAAAGTGTCACAGCCTTTTATCTAAGAGCATGTGGCTATAGAGTCATGACTTCCAAAGAGCCATGATGGTTTGTGGATTTTTAAGAAGACTTTATTTATCTATTGAGAGAAAGAGAGAGTGAACACAAGTAGGGGAGGGTCAGAGGGAGAAGCAGACTCCTTGCTGCACAGGGAGCTTGATTTGGGGCTCCATCCCAGGACCCTGGAATCATGACCTGAGTCAAAGGCAGATGCTTAACCAACTGAGCCACCCAGGTGCCCCATGGCTTGTGGATTGAGTCAAATAATCCCCAAATTATTTAACAGGTCTTGGATACTTCACCTTATACCTAGAGTTTTAGAACAATAGGTTCTATGGACTCTGTAAAGCATTTAATATTGCTCTTTCTAATTACAAAGCAATATGAGCATCCCGTAGTCTGCACTGATATAACTGATTCCCTGGCTGTAGGGGCAACATCTGATGCATTTTGGATAATCCTTTGGAAGTAATGATAATTTTAAATGTAGGAGGAAGGGCTCAGCTCATCAAACACATGAATCAGCTATTTATTGAGCATCTACAGAATGGGATGTACTGAGCTGGGAGCCATGAAGCTCAAGGCAAAAGGCAGGGTTCTGCTCCTCCAGCTGACCATTTGAATCTTTGGAGAAACTTTAAAAATGCAGATGCCTACGTCCAACTCTAGACTGATATATTTTTAATCACCTCTCACCCAGGCAATACTAAGAGACTTCCAGAGTTGAGGAGCACCTGGTATGAAGTACAGTTTGGTTTTCAAGGCACCTAGAGTTTACTTGGTAATATAGGACTTCTATTTATATCTATCACTCTGTTTTTTTTCCCTTACACAGAAGCATATAAGAATATAAGTTTCAAGTGAAAGACATGGACAACATGACTACTGTGTTTATAAGAACAGATCCCTAGAGGCCGGGGTGATCATGAAGGAGGTAGGATTTGAACCTATGCCGTAAAGATGGGTAGGACATATGTTTAAAAAAAAAAAAAGTGTGAGAACAGGGCATTCTGAGTAGAAGGCTAGCTTCAACCTAAGCTCAAATGTGTAAACCCAAGGCAAGGATGTATAAGGCATGTGCCAGGTATTAAATGGATATTATTTGGAAAATAGTGAGAAATCATAAGATTTGGGCACAAAGATAGGGAATTGAGTTCTGTATATGCCATGAAATAACTGCTTACATTGACAACTTGTTTCATAACTCTGACTTCCTGTTTCCACATCTGCTAAAAGCTGGACAATAGTTCCTGTCAGGTTGTTGGGAACCAGTAAGGTAATAGGTACACAAGCACTTGGTAAACCACAGAGCCCCACAGTGCTAGTTGTTGTTATCACTGTCTTTTGGAGGGGCAGGCATGGAAGATTTTAGAGCAGAGGAGTAATGTATAAGAAGTGTTAATAATTCATATAATTTTTTTATGGGTGGGTGAAAGAAATAGCTAAAAATAAGTATTTATTATTAATGCATTATTTACTGTAATTGTGTTTAGGGACTTGGAGTCCAGCTTTCAAAAAGGAGCTCACCCTACCCGTCCATCATGGTTGCTGCAGAGGCAATGCCTGATAAAGCAGAATGTGAGTATCACACTTCTGTAACAACTCAGTGCATAATGCGTGAGGCTCCAACAGGTTTGAGAAACTTTTAGTTATTAATCCTTGGAGCACTAAAGTTATTGGTGTACCTTGTTAAGAATTCATCTCATTCTCTTTGTTTAAATATAACCAACTTTTGAGAGATCTATAGCAGCTTTTAATTTAGTGTGTTGTCCAATATGGTGTCTGCTAGCCACGTATGGCTATTCAGTGCTTGAAGTATGACCAGGGAAACTAAGGAACTGAATATTTAATTTTAACTCATTTTAATTTCAATACAAAAAACTGGTAATTCAGCCATTGGAAAACTTTTAACCATGTTTGGGCCAACTTGAATATATGTGAATATATTTTTGCAAGTGGATACTTTATAAAATCTAAATATAGATTGAGTCTTTTTTTTAATATTTTATTTATTTGACAGAGAGAAACACAGCTAGAGAGGTAACACAAGCAGGGAGAGTGAGAGGGAGAAGCAGGCTTCCTGCTGAGCAGACAGCCCGATGTGGGACTCGATCCCAGGTCTCCAGGATCATGACCTGAGCCAAAGGCAGTCGCTTAACCAACTGAGCCACCCAGGCGCCCCTAGATTGAGTATTTTTGATTAAAGGCTAGCATCTGAATTGAGAGGTATATAAGTGCAAAATGAATATGAGATTTTGAAGACAGAACAAAAAAGAATGTAAAGTATCTCATTAATTTTAAAAAATTGATTAATGATGAAATATTTGGATATTTTAAATAAAATCTATAACAATTACTGTATATTATTAAAATTAATTTCATCTTTTTTCACTTAAAAATGTGACTACTAGAAAATTTTAAATTACATATGTGCCTTACATTATATTTCTTTTAGAGCTGACCAAGACTTGACAACAATTCAAGTAATCTTAAATTTAGGCTTAGATAGCCTGATTGAGAAAAATAAAGTGCTGAATAGAGGGTTGGGATTACCAAGATTTTCTGGTTAAGCAACTTCTCCTCGGTTCTTGTGTGACCCCAGGCATATGGTACAGGGCTTCTACTCTAGGCTACAAATAGAGTGCCATGTGGATTACTATAACTCTATTTGGATAACACTGCACATTTTTAGATGGAAAGGGCAGAAAGGAAGAATGTTCTCTAGTTCCATTTTGCCTTTGGGCCATGCCCATAATTACTTAAATTATATCTAAAGGCTTGATCCTGAGAGCTGGGAATTCCCCTGTATCTCCTTAGCAACTGAATCCCACTCCGAGAGAGACTAACATAGAAAGGTTTTGTTTTGTTTTGTTTTGTTTTGAGGGGAGGTGCACTATAAAGTCTCCCTGAGGTAGGTAGGCAACTTATTAATCACTTATTCCAAAGAAAATAAGTCACTTTGCTAAAGAAGGAATAAAGAAAGTGGGGGAGTGAGGAAAAATATGTAAGACAATTCAACAGAATGCTATTTCATTGGAAGTGAAGAGTTGGGCCTTAATGTAGAATGTGTTGTGGAAATGATTACCAAATGTAGCTTTTAGGAGATGATAGTCCTATGCCACTTGCAATTTGGGTTTCACTTGGTTTTTGAACTCTTTCTGAAAAGAAGTTAGACAAATTATATTTTCTCACTTATGTGTTATGAAATTGAATATAAACTGTTTTCTTTGAGGTTCTTTTTCGAAGGGCTTCCTTTCTGTTTCCTAGTTTCCACAAATCTTTGCCCTGGAATGAATTAAACCATGTCCATTCTGGCTTCCCTCTCCTGTTCCTTGTCTTTAAGTTTCTCCCCTTTCCTAATCTAACCCTGCCCTTCCTCTGAACCTGCTTTGAGAGGGAGATATTTCAGCATACACAGTAATACTCAATTCTTTGTTAGTTTGTTTTTAACTTGTTTGCTGTGTGTTTGTTATTTTTAGCCAAGGAATATTTCCTACACAATGAAAACTTAGGAAGAGCTCAAATATGTAAACAGATAAGGTCTGAGCTGCTCTGATTGAAAGAAGGGAGAGCCCTGAAGGCACATGAAATTGCTGAAGCACAGTTTTTAAAACCACCGTCTTGGTCTAGATTTGATTCACTGTTTTTTTTCTCTTGGGATATTTCTGTTTTATACCTTATCTCTAATAATACAATGCAAAGTCTTATATCTTAAAGAGGAATTCATATATTTGTGAGCTGACAGTAGGGGGTGTTGGTGACTTATGTTGGCCTCTGTCATAGTGTATGGATCATACTGAATGTCATGATATTTATTGACAGTTGCATTAAGCTCTAAGTATCTGGAAGGTGGGGATATCTAATATCCTAATGTACCTAATATGTATTTCAGCACATTTAGCACCAAATTGGCACCAAATTAGCACCAAATTTAGTGCAATTAGCATCTGGGACTTAGTAGGTGCTTAATGAACATATACTAAACTAAATCTCCTTGAATCTGAGGTGTGGCTTTTCTAACATCTGTAAAATCAAACACATAAGCGCTTGCTTTGACTATATAGGCAAAGAAGGTCTTAGCCATCATCTTTGTTCAGGGTATCTCCGTAGCAAATTTTTGTGAAGTCTCTGGAGAATGCAGCCTGTTTGTAGGAAGGTTAGAAAGACTCTTAGTAAGGCCAGTTATTTTTGTTATGGTTATAAAAAACACATGTTTGGAAGTCCCTCGGTCTTTCTAGGGAGAAAAGATTTGCTCAATGATACAGTCAAGAGATGACTAATGGATTGTTCCCTGTTACAGCTTCCATAATTAGGTCTTCTGGTATCTTCATTTCAGAGATTTACTAGAGCAATTATATAGAGCCTCTAAAGCATTAAGAGGAATCTGGTTTTATTTATTTATTTATTTGTTTGTTTGTTTATTTATTTATTTATAGATTTTACTTATTTATTTGACACAGAGAGAGAGAGAGAGAGAGATATCACAAGTAGGCAGAGAGAGAGAGAGGAGGAAGCGGGCTCCCTGCTGAGCAGAGAGCCCAGCATGGGCCTTGATCCCAGGACCCTGAGATCATGACCTGAGCTGAAGGCAGAGGCTTTCGGGCAGATGCCCGAAATCTGGTTTTATGAACTACCAATATAGTACCGTCAAACTGGGGTGCCTGGGTGACTCAGTTGTTAAGTGTCTGCTTTCAGCTCAGGTCTTGATTCCAGGGTCTTGGGATCAAGCCCCACATTGGGCTCCCTGATCAGCAGGAAGCCTGCTACTCTCTCTCTCACTCTCCTTGCTTCTGTTCTCTCTCTCAGTGTCTCTCTCTCTCTCTCTGTGTCAAATAAATAAATAAAAATCTTTAAAAAATATATGTATAAAATAAGTATAAGAAAATATTTTAGGCTAGTAAAATCATTTGGCATTATAAATTCATTATCTTTTCCCATGGAGATGTTAATATTTACACTCATGTTTTATGTAGGTAGTATACGTATTTCAATCTCCTCATGAACTTTATCATAAAATACTTGTTATTACTTTTAATGATTTTTTTATTGCTTTTGGGGGATTAATAACTTGAAGAATCCAAATTTTAATGAAATTTTATTATTTTCAAATCTATTAATTGATTAGCTTTGGATAAAATGAGATATAATAAGACCTGATTTATTTAAACCAGTGTAGAAAGTTGAAATTCATCTTTGTGTTATTGAAGAAATGAGGATTGACTAATGAAATTAATAATATAAACATGGTTAGAGAAAAGTTTAGCTCACTGATAGTAAATACAGTAACCACAGTAATAATTGCTCACATTTACTGAAAGCTTACTATGTTCCAGGTGCTCTGCTAAGTGCTTTATAACCAAGTCCAATTGAATCTTCACAACTTTGTGCAAGATTCACTGTTATTATTACCCTCATTTTACAAATGAGAAAATGAAGGCTTAAGACAATGAAATATGATTCATAAGCGAAGTGTAATTCAAGACCAAAATAGCGTGACTCAGGAATGAGAGCTCTTAAAAGTCATACTATATGCTATGGATACATATTTGCAAACAAACAGAGTCTTAACTAAAGACTTTTTAAGAGAAGGAGCAGCCCTTGACAACGTCCTCTTAATTGAAGTTCCAGTGTGTACTTCAATGTATAAAAGCTACATGCTTGTGTATTTGACATAGGATGAACAAAGAAACAGAAACATCAAAGAATATTAATTAGATGGATTCTTAACATCAAAGTTTTTTAATTTCTCGTAATTTTAGACTCATTTGTTGAATATATATTTTTAATTAAAATTAAAAAAGAACACACACTAGCTTTGCCTTTTCTTTTCCTTTTTCTTTTTTTCTTTTTCGAGAGAAACTGGAACCAGCCATTTGCCTTTCCTAAGGCACTGAGATAGGAATTCTCTTGTGCTACCTTGAGAATTTAACTTTTGGGTTCAAAGGCTAATTTTCAGTTACTGGAGAAAATCTGAACAGCTGCCTCAGCATCTTGAATGCCAACGAGGGCTCAGGCTTAAATGCCAACTTGGAGTCAGCGTGTCAGCATGCCTTCAGTTGGAACCATTTTAAAATCTGTGAGAAATCGCTCTCTTTGGGTGGTGGGCTGCCTTTCTCCCAGGCCTTGTCCTGTTCAAGACTTCACAGCCTGACTGTATGGGTTCCCTCTGGCAGTCCCTTGATGAGTCAGAATCTACTTGCTGGCTCCAAGGGGGCCATTAGCATTGCCAGAAATATATACTAGCTCCTCCACAGTTCCCAGGTGACAGGTGGCTCTTGGTGATGGGGAAAGTCAGATACATGACATCAAAGAGCCTAGAGAAAAGAAAGATGCTGCCTTGGGAATTTCACTCCTCTGTCTAAGGTCAATTAAGAAGGGAAAAAATCAGAACAGCTTTGTCAGCACATTAAATTACAATAAAGGCTCAGGACTGGCAGCTTGAAATGAAAGTGTCATGGTCTGTTTTGGCTGCTGCAACAAATGTCATAATCTGGGTGGCTTATGAGCAACAGATATTTGTTTCTCACAGTTCTGGAGACTGGGAAGTCCAAGATAATGGTGCGAGTGTCTGGTGAAGCCTGTTTCCTCACTGATGGATGTCTTTTCACCATAGGCTCACAGGGTAAAAGGGACTACCTAGCTCTCTGGAGGCTCCTTCAAAGGGCATGAAAGTCAATCGTGAGGGCTTCACCCTCATAGCCCTCCTCCTAATACTATCATATTCGGCATTAGGTTTTAACATATGAATTTTGGGAGAATACATGTCTTGAGTCCATCACAGAAAGTGGTGATGAAAGGCAAATATTTCACTAGAGTTACCAGACAAACTTCAGAAGAGTCTCTGGTACTCACAAGGAGTAGTACATGGCATCGGGAAAAGCAGCAGATATACAGAAAAAGCAGGGAACAACTCAGGAGATGAGTTCCTGGGAGGGCTTCCAGTGGGGCTGACTTAAGAAGGGCCCTCTGTGTGCAAGAGCATTATTATAATTGAAGACCATATCTTCATTTGGAATGAAGACATGATAGTTTTTACAGAGCTACATTTTGGGGATGCCTGGGTGGCTCAGTCATTAAGCATCTGCCTTCAGCTCAGGTAATGATCGCAGGGTCCCGGGATCCAGCCCCGCATCTGGCTGCCTGCTGGGCGGGAAGCCTGCTTCTCCCTCTCTCACTCTCCCTGCTTGTATTCCCTCTCTCACCGTGTTTCTTTGTCAAATAAATAAAATATTTTTTTTTAAATAAATAAAATCTTTTTTTTAAAAGCTACATTTTCACCCCAAACCAGTGACTTGATCATTTCATATATGAATAAGTTATATTGTTTGTCATGTGTATGATACATGGCAATACTGTAATTATAAGTAATTATAAGGGAGGTAGTCAGAAGAATGGAATTAAAGGAGGAAAGATTGTCATGAGAGGAAGAAACAGGAGAGGTGGCATCACACCTCAGAATATGTTACTGCTTTTCCACTGGGGAGCACATGGTCTTGTTAGAAGCCCCCTCAACATAGATTTAGATTTTAGTTGAAACTTGGTGAGATAGTTTTCATTCGTGCATACCTGTCTTTTCCATGTGAAGACTGTGCATCATATGGCTTTGAATGGTGACATTTATAAGAACCGTTTTATGATTGATGTGTGACTTTCTGCTCTAATTTTCACAAGGAGCATGTGCACTTCTTGAAGCATGTGCATGAAGTCTTGACAAGAACTTTTTTATTAGAAGGAAGATAAAAAAATCCACCAATATATATCTTTAGAAATATGCAGACAGCTCTGAATGTGGGGAGTTACAGAGGTAAATGAGGGCGGACAAGGAGACTTGAGTTTGTTGATGATTTATCCATAGGTGAGAGTGGAAGGAGGAAAGATGCTAGGAAGCAAGAACGGATATTGTTTTTTTTCTAGAATGATTGCAGAGCAGCAATTCCACTGCCCAGTGACGGGACACCTTAGTAGATGTTTTTTCTCCTAACCCAGCACTTTCAAGGTGGGGGAGGGGGACTGATGGAGTCCAGTTGTCTTCTTCCTTTATTGTGAGGGTTTCCCTGGGGCTTCAGTCCTTAGGATGGCATTGTGCCCAAAGCAACAGCTGCCTGTGGCTCCTGAGCCCACATGGAGAATAGTTAGGGGAAATTCTGTGAAGGAATGAAGGGAGAACTTGTCCCCAATATTTTGTTATGAAAATTTCAAACATACAGCAAGCTTGAAAGAATTTTAAATTAATACCCGTAGACCTACCACCCAGTTTTTACCATGAATATTTTCTGTATTTGATTTGTTTCATGTTCATCCATCAACATGCATATTATTAGTCAGAATTCATTATTTGTTTATATTTTTTCTTTTCTTGATATAAAATTTATGATAACAAAATGCCAAAATCTTCTGTATATATTCATTGAGTTATAATAATTATATATGCCTGTGTGATTGATCCACTCTGCCTCAAAATACAGAACATTACTGTTACACCAGAAATTTCCTTCCTGTCCCTTCTCACTAATCCATGCCATCCCTGACCAGAAAAATCACTGTTCTTTTCTATTTCCCATTTATTAGCTGTGTTTGCACCGGAACTTCATGTAAGTGGAATTATAAAATATTGTGTCTGTGTGCGTATGTGCGTGTGTGTGTGTGTGTGTGTGTGTGTGTGTGTAAGGATGCTTGCTTTGCATCATGATTTTGAAATTCATCCAGGTTGTGTATGTCAGTAGATTGATTCTTTTTTTATTGCTGAGTTATATTTCATTTGTGAATATACCACAGTTGGTTTACTGTTCTCTTGTTGATACACATCTGGGCTATTTCCAGTTTATAACTATTATGAATAAAGCTTCTACGAGCATTCCTGTACAGTGCTTTTGTAAAAGTATTTTTTGTTCTCTTTGATAAATACCTAGGAACGGGATTTCTAGGTCCCAGGTTAAATGTATATTAAGTTTTATAAGAAATTGCTGTACTTTTTCCAAGCCAATTATCTTATCTTGCATTTCTACTGATGACACACGAGTGTTCAGTACCTCCACAGCACCCCCTATTTGGGCTGTTAACAGTCTTTTAAATTTTAGCCATTCTGGTAGATGTGTGGTGGTATCTGCTATGAAATGAATGTTTGGGTCCCCACAAAATTGGAACTGAATTGAAATTCCAACCCTGAAAGGTGATGATATTAGGAGATAGGGCCTTTGGGAGGTGATGAGGTCATGAGGATGGATCCCTCAATCAAGGAATTAAGGGTCTTATAAAAGGGGCCCCAGGGAGCTCTCTAGTCACTTCCATCTTGTGAGGATACAATGAGATGTCTGGGACCTGGAAGAGGACCCTCACCTGAGCATGCTGACACCTTGATTTTGCACATCCTGCCTCCATAATTGTGAGAAATAAATGTCTGTTCTTTGGAATTCACCCAGCTTGTGGCATTTTGTTATAGCAACCCAAATGGATTAAGATAGTACCTCATGATTTTGATTTGCATGAAGATGAATTTTAGTTAATTAATTATTTAAACATTTTATTTACTTGAAAGTGAGGGAGGGAGAGAGAGAAAGCATGAGTGAGGGGTGGAGGGGCAGAGGGAGAGGGACAAGCAGATTCCCTGCTGAGCCGGGAACCCAACACATGTCTCAATCCCAGGACCCTGGGATCATGACCCGAGTCAAAGGCAGATGCTTAACTGACTGAACAACTTAGGCACCCAGGATGAATTTTTTAATTGCTTAAAATATGAGACAGCGAGAAGAAGAGGGAAGATCTTGATCCTAAGACTACTAAAGGGAGTAGAGTTATAGGAATGGGGTGCACACTGGCTAGACTGAAAAGCCAATTTGAATCAATAATTTGGTAATATGTTTAAATTTTACTGAGTCCAAGTTCAGGAGAGGAAGCCAAGAAACACTCATAAATGTCAGAATCAGCTACTAATGAAGGAAATATATCAGGAGAAAAACTTAGGCAAGACTGAGAGTGATGTAGTTTATGCTATAGAATTCTATATATAACTCTGGATAAAAAGAATAAGAAACTTAAGAAAATATAAATGAGAGTTATAATGTTACCCATTTATAGGTGTCTATTTTTTATTTCAGTGCTATCCCTACCTAATAAACCTATTGAGCTTAATTTGCAGTTATAATTTTAACCATTTGTAAGGTAAATATTTGTAAAGAAATGTATAGCCATATGAATTAATTATCAGGTACAGAGAACACACTTAGATCTGTTAATAATTTTTTGTGCCCAAGCCATGTTATGTCTTCTGTATAGTAACATTTAAAGAACTTTAAAAGCTGAAGGGGATTTAAATTTTATGTACTTTATTGGTTCCCCTAGACTTTAACAAATTAGGAATCTACCTTATCACTCTCAGTGTTGTATGCTAATTTTTTTTTTAAGTAAGCTATTACAATAAAGGAGTATTACATAAGCTTCTTTTGCATCCACTGTTAACTTCCACTTGGAACACTTACCTCTTACAATGTTCTGCAAGAATCATCAACTGGGGGCGCCTGGGTGGCTCAGTTGGTTGAGAGACTGCTTTCGGCTCAGGTCATGATCCTGGAGACCCGGGATCGAGCCCCACATCGGGCTTCCTGCTCGGTGGGAAGCCTGCTTCTCCCTCTCTCAGTCCCTCTCTGGCTGTGTTTCTCTCTGTCAAATAAATAAATAAAATCTTAAAAAAAAAAAAAAAAAAAAAAAAAAAAAAAAAAAAAAAAAAAAAAAAAAAAAAAAAAAAAAAAAAAGAATCATCAACTGCCCAAATTTTAATCTCATAGTCTTGCCATTTGTGATTAAGAAAGTACTTTAATTACATTAAAAAAATTAAACATTTTGTGTCTTTGTTTTAGGTCCTGCATTAAAGATCACCAAGCAAGATTTTTTCCAAGAAGCAAAAACTCTCATTGCCCAACATTATGAGAAAATAAATGAGGTTAATTCTTTGCATTTATCTAACTTATTTTTCAGGAAACTAATAACTCTTTTTGTATACTATAGTGTTTTCTCCAAATGGTTGCATGAACCCTAACAGATTATAAATAGAAGAGAAAAATTAAATCTTTATTAGCAATAAAAATTGATTTTAGATTATGTTTAAAAATAAGATTTTTATAGCTATACAGATGATTTAATTACATGTATATTTTTACATTTAATCCTAATCCAATTTTTAATGTTTTCTTTTGATGAATTATAACAGAAATATTTGAATTACATATCTCAAATAAATATCTCTTTAAACACTATTAGATAAAACTAAACTAGGAAATATGCCATGAGCTGTGTGCCCCCAGCATGACATGCTTCGCTGTATCTTTTTCCATATCACCTTGTGTTAGAGCCATTTACCAGTCTGATCATTCCTTGAGGACGGTGACTCTTTTTTGACCGTTGCATCTCCCATAAAAAGCTTTGTGGTTGGGTCAATAAATATTTGCTTAATGGCAAAGATTTGGAAGGTGAGAAGGAGTGTAAGGTAATGGGTCCCTTACACTGTCCCCGTGGAGGAGCTACAGTTCCCTGCCCTCATCACTCTCCCCATGGATGGAGCTATAGTTCCCTGGCCTCATCACACTCCCCATTGATAGAGCTATAGTTCCCTGCCTACATCACTCTCCACCAAAAATTTGCCAAATCAAGACACCAATAAGGAGGCTTTAATGTGCTAGTACTATGTTTTGCCAAGCAACCAAAGATGAAAGAGTATGCTCTTATGACTGGCTAAAACTCTTAAAAAAAATCAAGGTTCTAAGTACAAATATCTAACCCTTTAGACTGTGAAGTTTTCATTCCATGTGCCTACTAGTGAAATCAACACAATTTAATATTATTTTTCATTGGTTAGAGGAAAAACTTAGCACCTATGACCAGCCTCAGTCTGGAGGAGCAAATGAAACATAGGTAACAATTATGACCCCCCCCCAACACACCATGAGCATTTAAAAGTATTTAAAATCGTTATCCAAAGCTCAGTTTTTAAAAAATGTATTTGGGGGCTCCTGGGTGATTTAGCTGGTTAAGCAATTGCCTTTGGCTCAGGTCATGATCCTGGAGTCTGGGGATCAAGTCTAGCATCTGGCTCCCTCCTCAGCAGGGAGTCTGCTTCTCCCTCTGACCCTACCCCTCTCCTACTTGTGCTCTTTCTTTCTCTTTCTCAAATAAACAAAAAAAAAAAGTTATTCAAAAGGGCATATTATAGTGTGGCACACAGTAAGTCATCCTAAAATCCTCTTCCCTCACCTATCTCCCCAAAGACAACTTGTCACAATAGCTGCTGCTGCCCAAAATTTCCCATCTCCTTTGGAGATCTTTCTTCTAAAATTTTATCCCATGTTGACTCTCCTATCTCTCTGCTGACCCATTCCCTTACACTCCTTCTCACCTTCCAAATCTTTGCCATTAAGCCAATATTTATTGACCCAACCACAAAGCTTTTTGTGGGAGATGCAACGGTCAAAAAAGAGTCACTGTCCTCAAAGAATGATCAGACTGGTAAAGGGCTCTAACGCAAGGTGATATGGAACTATAGCTCCATCCATGGGCCAAGAGAATGTCTAGAATAGAACAATTATAATTGGATAATTACCTGTCAGAGACCTGGGACTGCATTATTTTTCTTTTGCTCAAGGTAGTCAAAATTCAGAAGGAATTAAGTGATTGAAAGGATCCATAAAATACATATCTGATTATTAATATACTTTTCTTGAGAAACTACTTCCATGTATGAGGTATAATTTCTTATATTCAAAAGAAAGGTTTGAGAGTATTAGCGTTTTATGGACATTTGAAAATTCTTAAAAGATGCTTGAAAATTATTAAATCTTTATATAATTACTATTTGAAAACTTCTATTTTAAAATGGATTTTAAAGCTGTGTTTGAAAATATCACGTGAGGAGAAAATTATAATTGGAGAATTTACATTTTTTTTTCTTTCAAAGTGGAATACGACCCTCATTCTCGTTAAGGGCTTATGGAGAACTATAATGGATGACCTCTGCTTTACCTGATTACTGTCATGTGAATATATTTAGTGGATATAATTTCATTAACTTATTAATAAGATGTATTATATAATTTTATTATATCATTAATACTAAAATTAAATTTTATTAAATTTATTTTTAATTTACTTACAGAATAAAGTTCAAGGTACTTCGATAAATGTTTTTAAAAATAAACATCAAAAGCCCAAATCTGGCAAATTCATACCTTTGGAGATTAAAAAAAAGGAAACACTTGATGTGGTCCAAGAATTTCGGACAGCACACAAAAGTATTTGTTTTCCCAAATACCTGGTCAAAAGTGAACATTTTAAGGAACGCTCACAACGGACTTCTTTCAAGGAGTCAGACATTTTTAGTGTGAAGGAAAGATTCAAGGATTCTATGGATCTAATTGCGAAAGGTAAGTTTTTGGTATAGCAAAGAAGTTCAGTAAACCAACTGGCAAAACCATTTGCTTCTGGTGTGCTTTTAATGAAATTTCTTTGTTGAAACAAAAGCCCACACTTTAAATCTTAGCAGTGGAAAGTGGGGAGGCATGATTAAAAAGAGTTACTAAGCTCTGGGACCACCAGAAATTGATAGGAGAGTATGCCAATGGGAATGAGCAATTTATTGGGACAAAATTGCTTAGCCATATCTTTCAACAGAGTGATAGTTTTAACATAAGACCACAGACCATGTAGTTCACAGTTAATAACGTAGTGAGAGGTTATGGCTCTGAATTCTGTTGTTGAGCAGGATAGATAGGGTAGGCAAACTATCTGTGAATGTGTTCCCCCAAAAACCCAAAAAGATTTTTGGGAGCTATAGAATTTTCTTTGAAGACAAATTATAATAAAAGTTTACCTTCTATCAGGAACTTGGTAAGATGGAACCTGGAAGTTTATTTAAGTAAAGTGATACTGTTTTTCAGAGACCAATGACTGAAATAAATGACTTAAGATACATTTCTGTTTAAGCCTTCATAAGTTCACCTCCATTTTTGCTCTTTTGTTATTGCTTGTTATGTTATTCTTTCATGTGAATTTTTTTCATTCTGTGAGTGCCTGCTCTGTGGCAGGCACTATGTTAGAAGCTGGAGAAACAAAGATTAAAGGGCTCATAGAGTAATGGTGGAGACAAATATCTGGGTAATTTCTTTTTTGTTTATTTATTTGTTTATTTAAATTAACATATAATTTATTAGTTGTTTCAGGGGTACAGGTCTATGATTCATCAGTCTTACACAATTCACAGCACTCACCATAGCACATACCCTCCCCAGTGTCCATAACCCAGCCACTCTATCCCTCCCCTCAACCTTCAGTTTGTTTCCTGAGATTAAGAGTCCCTTATAGTTTGTCTCCCTCTCTGATTTCCTCTTGTTTCATTTTTCCCTCCCTTCTCCTATGATTCTCTGTCTTGTTTCTCAAATTCCTCATATCAGTGAGATCATATGATACTTGTCTTTCTCTGATTGACTTGTTTCACTTAGCATAATACCTTCTAGTTCCATCCACGGCATTGCAAATGGCAAGATTTTATTTTTTGATGGCTGCATAATATTCTATTATGTGTGTATATATATATATATATATATATATATATATATATATATATATATATACCACATCTTCTTTATCCATTCTTCATCCATTTATCAAGGTTCTTTCAATAGTTTGGCTATTGTGGACATTATTGCTATAAACATTCAGGTGCATGTGCCCCTTCAAATCACTACATTTGTATATTTGTGGTAAATACCCAGTAGTGCAATTGCTGACTCATAGGGTAGCCCTATTTTCAACTTTTTGAGGAATCTCCATACTGTTTTCCAGAGTGGCTGCACCAGCTTGCATTCCTACCAACAGTGTAGGAGGGTTTTCCTTTCTCCAACATCTGTCATTTCCTGATTTGTTAATTTTAGCCATTCTGATTGGTATGAGGTGGCATCTCACTGTGGTTTTGATTTGTATTTCCCTGATGCCGAATGATGTTGAGTACTTTTTCATTTGTCTGTTGGCCATTTGGATGTCTTCTTTGCAGAAATGTGTGTTCATATCTTCTGCCCCCTTCTTGATTGGATTATTTGTTCTTTGAGTGCTGAGTTGTATAAGTTCTTTATAGATTTTCGATACTAGTCTGGTATCTGATATGTCATTTGCAAATATCTTCTTCCATTCTGTCTGTTGTCTTTTGGTTTTGTTGACTATTTCCTTTGCTGTGTAAAAGCTTTTGATCTTGATGAAGTCCCAATAGTTCATTTTTGCCCTTGCTTCCCTTGCCTTTGGCAGTGTGTCTAGGAAGAAGTTGCTATGGCTGAGGTCAAAGAGGTTGCTGCTTGTATTCTCTTCAAGGGTTTTGATGGATTCCTGTCTCATTTTGAGATCTTTCATCCATTTTGAATCTATTTCTGTATAAGGAAATGGTCCAGTTTCATTCTTTTGCATGTGGCTGTCCAATTTTCCCAATATCATTTGTTGAAGAGACTGTCTTTTTTGCACTGGACATTCTTTCCTGCTTTGTTGAAGACGAGTTGACCATAGAGTTGATGGTCCATTTCTGGGCTCTCTATTCTGTTCCATTGATCTATGTGTCCGTTTTTGTGCCAGCACCATACTGTCTTGATGATGACAGCTCTGTAATAGAGCTTGAGGTCCAGAATTGTCATGCTTCCAGCTTTGCTTTTCTTTTTCAACATCCAGTTGTGACAATTGTACTAGAGGTAATTGCAAAGCATAATGAAGACATTGAAGAGTAACCAACCAAGTTCCAGAATGAAAGCTTCTCAGGAGAGTTCTCATTAGGGGGTGCTCGGGTGGCTCAGATGGTTAATCATTGCCAGGTTATGATCTCCAGGGCCTGAGATTGAGCCCTGCATTGGACTCCCACCTCATTGGAAAGTCTGCTTCTCCTTCTCCTTCTGCCTCTCCCCCTGCTCATGCTCTCTCTTGCTGTATCTCTCTGTCTCAAGTGAACAAATAATATTTAAAAAGATCAAAAAAAAAAAAGAAGAGAACTCTCAATAGGAAGGGGTTTTAAGAAGTTTGTTAAATGGAGGGTGGGAAAGGAAGAGGCCATTTTGAGCCATGAGGAAAAAATATTAAAGCTCTGAAGGAATAAAGATTGTGATGCCTTTGGAAATAGAGAGATATAATAAGAAGTGAGGTTAGGAAGGTGAGAGAGGATAGATTTAGAAGAGAATATAATAGCAGGCCTAGGATTTGAAAATGTGCATAGAGAATGCCATTGGTGATTATAGGATGAGGGCAGGGAAGAAGGTGGAGGGGGTTTACAGCAGCATTTCTCAAAGTTTAGTCTTCTGAACACTAGCTATGAGGGATTTATCTCAGCAAACGGGATCTCTGGTTAGATGAGTTTAAGAAAATGCATTTCCTGGTTGAGATTCATATTGAGCATTAATATATAGAAAACTCTGTGAAATGTTGCAGAAAAGAACACTGCTTTTTAATCTGGCTATCACCAATTCACTTGATCAAAGAATTCCTAAAGAAAGCTATTGAGGTGTCTAGACTGGAAAACTGGGTAGGTAAACATCATTAAGTTGAGATCAGAATTCAGTGGGACAAATGGATTTTAAGCAGGTGGAGAAGCAGATGAGAAAGGTAATGAATTCAGTTTTAGATCTACTAAATAGACACGCATATGGAGAGAATCATCAGGAAGTTGGAAGAGAGAGATAGGTGAAGATTGAAGACTGATGTTCAGGGTCACTGTTGTGCCATAATTGTGGGTGTCATGCATTTGTTCAACCAACATTTACTTATAATGTGAGATGTATAGAGACAAAGGATATGCTACTTGTCCTCAAGAAGTTCAAACTTGACATATGGGATTTGCATGTGGTTGGATGAAGAAGGATAAGCAGACAATAACAAGATAATGTGACCCATACTGTAATAAAAACAAGCTTTACTGCTTTGAAATCAGTAGGAAGACTACCTAATTCAGATATAGTAATCAGAGATGTATTCCCAGGAGATTTAAAGTCTTTAGTATATTTTGAAGGATGAATACATTTACTCAAGGAAGAAGAAAAGTTCTATCTAGGCAGATAGTCAAACCTCTACATGATAATGGACATCTGAGAAAGTGATAGTGGTGTATTTTGAGATAGAAAATGATTTCACATAACTGAAATGAGGATTGAAGAGTAATTAGAGATGAGACTAGATATTGAAGAGCTTTGAATTTTAGCCTAAAAACAATGGGACCCCTCCAGATGTTTTAATGAGAAGTTGTAGTGATTGCATTGGCATTTTAGAACACTTCTGGGAGCAGAGATGAAGTGTGATGAATTTTGGAGGCACAGAGTCTACCAATGAAGGGAATAATTTATATGAAAAAGGGTGACTTGAATTAAGGTAGTGCCCTTGGGGATAGAACTGAGGGGAAAGATTTTAGAGATATGTGAGAAGTAATGTTATCTTGATTTGGTCAACAATAGTTAGAACATAAGGCACAGGGAAAGAGCTGTGGGATTCATTGGCACAGTGGGTTGTCCTAGGAGCAGCATGGAAACAAACGTGGGGAGTTTTACTCTCAGAACAGAATTATCATATACTCAAAGAACTTCCCAACATCCAGGTTAAGGGGCTTCTCAGTGCCTCCCCAGCAGATTCTGTAATTTATTCAGTATGGTGATTCTCTTTTTTCCTTTCACTAATGGAATTTTTCCTGAGGTTTTCCTATACTTGCCCCACTACTGGATGTTGTGTGCTTCTGGGGGAAAGGTGGAAATAATTTTTATGTTTGGTATACATTATTACCCCATCAGAAGGAGGCCAAACCTGGACCTGAAGGGGAAGACTGTAAATAGCCAGAGATCCTGGACTCTGAGCTGGAATGTACTACTTTGGTTGAACTTTAGGTTCTCCTTTGTAGAGAGGAAGAGTGTGATTTGTCAGGAAATAAGAATGGATTGATATTTGATGTTCAAAAGGGCTGACTGTGGCAAAGATTGGCTAGTTTATCAAATGTATCACTATATTCTTTCTTCCTGGGCACTTGGGAGTTAGGCAGAGCTATGTGACTTGGTTTAGCTCAGTGGCCTATAGCTAGAAGTGATTATGCCCATCCAAAAATGTCTTGTATTCTCCTCTCAACATGGTTTCCCACATTTTCAAGTGTGAAGACTCTTTCCAATACTCCTAAAACAATTGCAGTTCCACTTATAAGAGAATAGTAAAAGTGCTTTTAATAACTGTTGGTTGAAAAATTTTTGTTGAGATATTCAGCATATATACAAGGTCAGTATGGGAAATACAAAAGTGAGAAAAGTGGTGATGACTTGCTTCCTCATGGAACTTGTAGTCTAGCTGGAGAAACAAGTATCAATTAAATAATCACTTATGTAGCATGCCTGAGTGGCTCAGTCATTAAGCATCTGCCTTCAGCTCAAGTCATGATCCTGGAGTCCTGGGATTGAGCCCCACATCAGGCTTCCTGCTTAGTTGGAGGCATGTTTCTCCCTCTCTCACTCCCCCTGCTTGTGTTCCCTCTCTATCTGTGTTTCTCTCTGTCAAATAAATCAATAAAATATTTTTAAAAAATCACTTATATGCATCTATTGAGAATAGATGACAAATGAATGACCTGGACTGGGGGTCAGGAAAGGCTTTCTAGAAGAAATGACAATTGTAAGCTATGAAAGATGTGGAGGAATTAGTCAAGAAGTAATTCTTGCTTGGAGTTCTAGGCCATGGGAAAACCACGTGCACTGGCCCAAAGGAGGGAAGTGATTTCAAAGAAGTGCAAAAAGAACTAATGTGACTGCAGTTCTGAGAAGGAGCAAGAGAGGGGTAAACTATAGTTATCTGAAAAAGAGAACTTATAGTCAGTGTTGCCCTAGCAAATGTTTAATAACTGTGGGCAAGAGGGAAGAAGACTGATTTATAGCTTTGCTAGTTTCCATGGTGTAAATACCATGGAGTCACTCAGGTACAGATCAAAGTAGTCAATTTCAAGCTACCAATGTTATATCACTGATTACATGAGTTGGGAAGAGATGCTCATGGTCTGTTTTGAAAGTTGTGGCAAATACATTTCACACATCCCTTGAAGTCCTCTCAGACTCACTTCTTATTTCAGCTTCCAATGCAGAGGCTGCTTCCTTCTCCAGGCTTCCCTGATGCTTTCCTGGCTTGGGACACCAATAGGAATGGACTCAGTATGACACATGAGCAACCAGGAAGGGAAGATAAGAGCCAACAGATAAATGTTTCTTCCTTTCTTTCCCTGAGCAGAAGGGTCTCAGTGACACTCTATAAAGCTTCTCAGAAGGTCCCAGACAGTTTCTGTAGTGATGGTCAACTCAAAAAAGATTCTTAGATTGGCCCTTTCTTTCTTCCTTAAAATATTCTCTTAAAAATATTTTGATGGTGAGTTGTCAGTACTTGCTGAAAGACTGGGTGTGGAGTGTGAGGGAAAGGAAGAGTCAAGGAAGGATGATTCTTAGACTTTAGAGCTGATGAACTAGAAGACAGGAATTGACATTTTCTGAGACAGGGAGGAGAGGAACATGCAGTTTTCAGTGGGCAGAAACCTAGGTTGAGATTTGGACACATTATGTTTAATATGCCACTTATATATACAGATAAAAGTGTCAAATAGGTAGTGTGTAATATAGTTGTAGGCTCAAAGGAAAGAAAGGTTGGGGTCACTCAGGTACAGATCAATATTGTCTAATAGAAATATAATATGAACCACAAATGTGATTGAGAATTTTTTAGTGGCCACATTCAAAAGATAAATAGAAAAGGCAAGGGACACCTGGCTGGCTCAGTCAAAGAACATGTGACTCTTAATCTTGGTTTTATGAGTTCAAGCATCACATTGGGTATAGAGATTACTTAAATAAATAAGTAAACTTAAAAAAAGGAACAGGAAACTTAATATAATTTAAATATTTTAAAATATGTTATTTATTTGAAAAAAAAGAGAGAGAGAGGGGGAGAGAGAGACAATGAGTGGTGGGAAGGGGCAGAAGGATAGAGAAGTAGGGGAGCAGACTCCCTGCTGAGCAGGGAGCTCATGTAGGGCTCAATCCCAGGACCCAGAAATCAGTGAAGGTAGACACTTAAATGACTGAGCCACTCAGGGACCCCAGAAAATTAATTTTAATGGTATATTTATTTAACCTAATACATTGAAAATAACCAATATAAACTTCTTAGTATTTTATAGTTTTTTCATGCTAAGTCCCCTAAACCCAGTGTATATTTTAGAAATTGGACTAGCCACATTTGAGGTGCTCAACAGCTACGGTTGATGAGTGGCTACTCTATTGAAATGCACAGATATCAATTTCATTTACAATCATTGACTTAATTTAAGAAATAAATGTAGGTGAAAAGAAAAAATACAAGGACTAAGCCCTGGAGGTTTCCAACATTTAGAGGGCAAAAAGAAGAGTACCCAGCAAAGGAAGTGGAAATAAACAACTGGGAGTGGGGAGATCAGTAATGTGTGAAATGTTACTTGTATTTCTTTAAAAAAATTTTTTTAAGGATTTATTTATTTATTTTTGAGAGAGAGCGAGACAGAGAGAGAGAGAGAGAGAGAGAGAGGGGAAGAGAGAGAGCGAGTGTGTGTGCACATGCACTCATATGCATGCGAATGGGGGGAGGGGCAAGGATAGAAGGAGAATCTCAAGCTGACTTCCAGATGAGTGTGGAACCCAGTAAGGGTCTCAGTCCCATGACCCTGCGATCATGACCTGAGCAGAAACCAAGAGTCAGATGCTTAACCGACTGAGCCACCCAGGTGCCCCATGTTTCAGTCAAGCAGGAGGAATCCCTTAGACAACAAGGAAAGCTCATCCATTGTCCCAGAAGGAAGACAGGGCCATATGGGCACAGACACAGGATGATTATTGATAGATTAGATGGCAGGATTACTACTATTTTTTTTTTTCCAGTGAAATTAGAAGTGAGGTCTTTACTTGAGGATGGGATGAGAAGTATTGAGTTTTGAGGAATGAGGAAAAGGTTGAAATAATCATAATCTGGAAAAGTGTGGAAGTGCTTGGGAAAGTATGAAAGGAGAATTTGTTGTGAAAAAGATACCCTACTTTTTTTTCTTTTTTTTAAGCACAGAGAAATAGTTGAGAAGTGTCAATAAGGATAAAAGAAGAATTTGACTTTATTGTCGCTGTAGGGTATGGAAAGGATAAGAAAGGAAGAATAGTTACCCCTTTAGAGAGCTGTTGAAGAAATTGTGCTCTTAGGAAAATAAGGGCGGCTAGAATGAGAACATAGAGAGAACATAGCTAGAATACCAGAAGGTTTTCTGGGGTTTCTTAAGGTGCAGTGAAGAGTTTGGGGAGGTGATTTAAGGAAGGATGAAAGAGTGAGAGTGGAGATTAAGTCAGCAAAGAGCATGAGAAGATTAGTTCTAATGGTCTTTTATAGAAGGTGGATAATTTTTTCTAATGATAGTCTCCTTTTGGGGATTGCTTTCTTTAGTGGCTTATAATCAGGAGGACAAGGATGTTGGGGGTAGGGAATGTGAGAAAGGAGTCAAGGTTTTATCACAAGGAGGACAGCAGTCCTCCTGAAAATCCTATTACAGGCTTTGTTGAAGTCAGAGATATTTTACTGGGAGCTTTTGCTTGCGTCCCACCAGATAGCTGTGAAGTGCTGATCTTAGAGTTATATTTGAATTAAAATTGGAATTCATTTCTCAAAGTTCTTATCTCAAAAAGTATATATTAAGTCTGTAACTTGAATCTATTTTTTAAACATATTCCCAATATTCACTTCAGTGTGAATGGAAGCATGATCTAAGATATCAGTGGTATTAATTCCAGAACTTGATTAAAGTTTGTGAGATTAGAAAGAAAAGCGAGTCCCGTGTGTATGACACATGTACTTTTTGCTCCCGCTGCACTGACAAGTCAGTTGCATTTTCTTCCATAAAGCTAAACATCTGTATGAGAACAGGTCAAACATTCCTTGAATCTGATCCAAGGATATCAACTTTAAAAATACACTGTAACAAGTATAATATTAGCTATTTTTAGTAAATAAGTTCTTTGTGCTTACATGTAATACATGTCCATATTTTTCTTAATAGAGAGAATTAGAAAAAATGTAAAATGATTTAGTCATTGAGTATATAGATGTCTACAGTACTGCTTAACCGGTCTCTATTGTCAAGCTGCCAACAACTTTTGGATCTTGATAATTAGGAATCACACATAAAAATCTGTTTCTAATATATATTAAGTATTTGATTATAGTTACTACATAATATATAGTATTCATCTATTTATGCATTCCCTTGGAACAAAAAAAAAACTTAGGTGTAATTTTGAGTCATTTAAATTTGAAAACAGATTTTAATTAAACCCAGTGAGATTTCCTGATATTCATGTCCAACAAATATATTTAGGGTCAATATTGCATTGTTCCTTAACCAGTTTAGAAAGAAGTAGACCTGTGTGTGTGTTTATACATGTACATGTATTCTTTGGTCTCCAAACACAAATCTTTCTTTAAATATAAAATGAAGGCATAATGAATTTTAATAACGCTTTAAAATGACTATGTAGCTAGAAAGCACTGGAGAAATCTATCAGGAAAAATGACTTTATGCTATGTTCATTTCCCCCCCCCCCGTGGTGAAAACTTGCTAGTTTTTTTGATTAACAATGTATATAAAATCTTCTATTTTGTATTTTAGTGATTTAAGTGTACATATGATATTAACAAACACATTACAATTGTTTTTTACTCATTCCCACCAAACTGTTTGGAAGAATTTAAGACTGAGTCCCATAACAATTTATAAGAAACATGGAAGCTAAAGAATTTTTTTTAATGAGGTAGAAATGATATTGAATTTGATAGTACAAAATAATTTGAGTTTTGGAGCTTTAGAACTTGAAGCATACTAATCTTCCTCTCTGTATAAAAACAGACTCTATTTGAGAAATTTCTAAAAGAGAGAATAAATTTGGGATAATCACAGAATTTTGCAACTCCTTCTCTGCTTCTCTTCTTTTTTTTTTCTGGTTAGATTGCTATGTTTCTTCCCATTTCTTGCCAGTAATTTTCTTTTGCTTACCTATGCTCTTGAAAAAAGAAATTAAACAGAATTAAGATTAGCAAATTATATATCTGAGTGACAAATGCCTTGAACACAGTTCTTTCTTCCTTACTTATTTTCTCTTTTTTATGCAGACCTGATGAGTTCTGAAATAGAAAGATTCAGGGCAAGGGAGTCTAAGACAGGAGCCTCATTGCCTCTGTAGTAACATGGTTTACTACATTGAAGTAGTCAAAAAGTTCATTAACTTTTAATAAAGTAATAGTATCTTAAGTATAAAAATTATTAAACATTATAAAGGATTTAGAGACAATTAAAAGGCATTCTTTTTACTATTTGCCTTCTTTTATTTTATTAGCCCAGAGGATAATTTAGGAATAGCAGAAATCTTAGGATAGAGTAGTGTCTTGTAGTGGTTTTATGATTAAGTATATTTGTTCCATGGTTTGCTCTTGACAAGGAACACAAACAGAGAAGAGCTGAGGCTAGTGAAATATTTTACAGTGGGCCAGGGTTCTTCATAACTCATTTGTACATAAACTTGTTGTACAAGTAAATAATACCAACTTCTCTGAGGAACTAAAATGGGAGCTTCCTAGAAATGGTTTCCTATTTTCAGTGAAAACTTTCAGTGGACCTTTGTTGCTTATGGCTTCTCAGCATCCTTTAACCTTACCTCTGGTAACAGCACTCAGATTTGACTTTGGAGGAACATTCCCTCCCACTTTGAGTCTGCTGCCACTGTCACCCAGCCCCCAGCCCAGCCTTGGCATGTGATTCCGGCACAGCCTAAGAGCTAAGCTTATTCTCCTGATCATAGTGTTGGGTGGTGTGATTGGGCTTAAACCAGCAAGGATGATGTGAGCTTGGAGATTCCAGAGACCAAAGCACAGAATTCTAAAATAGAGTCACCTGGGAAGAGGGAGCTGAATGATGCAGTTAAACAAGACCTAATGACACTGTTTAAGCCTCTGACCCAAGCTTTACTGAAGACAGACTTTACTTGGATTTTCCGGTTTATGTGAATCGAACTCACCCTTTTGGAGAAGGCAGTATAGTTTCGTGGCTGAGAACGTGGTAGTTCAACTCCTTAGATTTAAAGCTCAGCTTTCAAACACCTCAGTTTCCTCTGTTTCTTTAAGGTAATTTGGTTTTCTGTTGGTTTTCACTGGTTGTCTCATGGACACACCTTCTTCATCTGGTCATTGTAGGAAAAATTCCATTTAAGGTGTGTGTAACAGGCTGCATCATAGCTAAAGATACCACATCCTAATTCCTAAAATTCCTATTTGCCCTTGTTTAGAAAGAAGGATCTCTGCAGATATGATTAGGTTAAAGGTCTTGAACTAAAGAGATTATCCTAGATCATCTAGTGGGCCCTAAATGCCACACAAGTGTCTTTATAAGAGAAAACCAGAGGGAGATTATGGACACACAGAAAAGGAAACACAACATAACCATGGAGGCAGGATTGGAATGATCTGTCCACAGGCCCAGGGCTGCTGGCAGCTCCCAGAAGCTGGGATGGGCAAGGACTGGATTTGCCTGTAGAGACTTTGAAGAAGGACAGTTCTGTTGACACCTTGATTTTGGACTTCCGGCCTCCAAAGCTGTGAGAGATAAGCCACCAAGTTTTTGATAATTTGTTGCAAGGGTTGTATAAATCTAATACAGTGTCTTTCTAAAAGTAAGTTTCAATTCTAGACATCATGTAAAAAAATAATTTTCTTTGTTTTAATGAGTGCAGAAGTGTGATCAATAGGCCAATTTTTTCAGTTTTCATTTCCTCATTCGTATATTATTTGGAAGTTTTATTAAGCTCTTCCTTAATAATCAGATATTCAGATAATGTGTACCATGGTCCCCGCCCTCATGAAACTTTCAGTTTAGCAAAAATTACTTTGCCTTTCTCTCCCTTAAAAAAGTATGAACATTGCAGAGTTTTCTGTGGGGAGGGGAGGGGGAAGACCAGGGTTACACGTAGTACTGCTTTTTTCTCTTCTGAATTTAGAGCCAATTGAATTGAGAAATAAGACACAGGAATTGGGCAAATGGAGATTAAAATACTCATTTTGGAACAGAGAAAGCTGATGAGAGAATATGGCTCTGGGTAAATAACCCTGTGGCTTTTTAATCCTCTCCCAGAATGAAACTCCCCCTGCTTGCCTTAGGCAGAACTTGCCAGCAGCAGCCCTGCCCCCCTGCTCTCTGCACGGAGTAGCACCTACCTTCTAACTGAACCTCATAGTTCAGAGGAGAGTGTATTTGCTCATTCCAGGATGACAGGCTGGAGACACTCTGAAGGGACGGAGCCCAGCTTGGCTCTTCTAGTCAGAGCGAGAAGGGGGCAGGTGAGGCAGGACTGGTCCTCTCACAAATCAAAGCCATGAACCTTTCTGTCTAGCCATACCCTTGTCTCTCTTATATTTCTGAACTAAGAGAAAACATAAATGTGTGCACGCTCCCGGGTGATAGAGTTCCTTATCATCGGAGGCCACCACATTACCACAGGTTTGCCTGTAGTCTGGCAAACCTTTTGGAGAGTTTAGAAAAGAAACAGCCATGAACTGGGTATTAGGGTAATTAAATCTTTTACCGAGTGGCATGTAATTTTCTCCTAGCAATGCTGGGCCCTTTGGGACAGTAAAAAAAAATGTAAGCCATGGAACACTTCCTTCCTCTCAGTGATTTATATGTAGCCAAGGGACCCATAATTATTTCTATCCTACTGTGTGGAAGTTAGTCAACCCTAACCACTAACATGTGTATTACTTGGTCCTTCTTCGGGCACAGATCTGATCACTTGCTAATTAGTAAAATCAAGTAAAGTTAATTATAAACATTTGAGTCTGAACTTCTTATTAAGAAGTTAAGACCTGGGTTGTTTTTCTGAGACAATAAACGGCAGCTAACTTAATTGACTTCTCTTTTTACTAATTTTGAAGTGGAATTTTTTTTCAATGACTTTCACATAAGCTAAAGAATACTATTAAGGCAGAATACTATTAAGGCAGTAACCCCATTTTCAGTAAGAGACAGACATTTGTCATTTTGAAACTACATTATTAACATGCTCCCCTAACTTATCTCCCTGCCTCTGGTCTAAATCTGATTTAATCTTTAAACAAACTTAGCCAGAGTGATTTTTATGAAATATAAATCCTACACTCTTTTTTTTCCCTCTAAAATCCTTCAGTGTGTCCCCAGGTCCTATAGGGTAGCAGAGGTAAAAGTTTTATATTTTATGCATCCCAACTATGAATTATTTTTAAGTAGGATCCACACCCAAAATGGGGCTTAAGCTTAAGATCCTGAGATCAAGGGGTGCCTGGGTGGCTCAGTTGATTAAGCGACTGCTTTCAGCTCAGGTCATGATCCTGGAGACCCGGGATTGAGCCCCACATTGGGCTTCCTGCTTGGCGGGAAGCCTGCTTCTCCCTCTCTCAGTCCCTCTGCTTGTGTTCCCTCTCTAGTTGTGTTTCTCTCTGTCAAATAAATAAATAAAATCTTTAAAAAAAAAAAAAAAAAAGGTCATATTTAAAAAAAAAAAAAAAAAAAAAAAAAAGATCCTGAGATCAAGACCTGAGCTGAGATCAAGAGTCAGATGTTTAGGGATGCCTGGGTGGCTCAGTTGGGTAAGTGTCTGCCTTCGGCTCAGGCCATGATCTTAGGGTCCTGGGATCGAGTCTCGTGTTGGGCTCCACACTCAGCAGGGAGTGTCCTTCTCCTTCTCCCTCTGTCTCTCCCTGCTTGTGCTTGCTTGCTCTCTCGTTCTTTCTCTCAGTCAAGTAAGTAAACAAAATATATATATTTTAAAGATTTTATTTATTTATTTGACAGAGAGAAACAGCGAGAGAGAGAACACAAGCAGGAGGAGTAAGAAAGGGAGAAGCAGGCTTCCCACCAAGCAGGGAGCCCAATGCTGGGCTTGATCCAGGGACTCCGGATCATGACCTGAGCTGAGGGAAGATACTTAATGACTGAGCCACCCAGGCACCCCAAGTAAACAAAATCTTAAAAAAAGGAAAAAGATGCTTAACCGACTGAGCTACCCAGGTGCTCCCTACTATGAAAATTTTTAAAAAGTTTGATCAATCATCATAGAAGAAAGACTGAATTATCTTTTTATTCTTACTATAGAAAATATGAAATTTTGCTTGTATGAAGATGTAATCCAAGAGTACAGAGCCAAAAAAAGGAAGCAAAAAGTATTATAGAGGTATCTCTGGTAGTTAGTTAACAAAAATGCTATTATTTGTCTGGATTTTGTAATGTTGTGATTACTTGTCTGTTTTTAAGAATTTGTTATTTATGGTGACAACCTTCTATAACTCTAAATATTCACATTCACATATTATTTTTTATTTATGCTTTTACAGATACTTTCTTTAGTATGTCCCCACAAGTTTTATGAATTTAAGTCCCTAAAATATCTGGATTCACTATGAGTGGAGAGCCAAAGTTGAGCAGGAAAATCAGAAGCTACTGTCATAAAATAGAAATAGTGAGTGGTGACTTGGGTTAGAATGATGGCAAGTATTTAGGTTTTAGAAATCCTTCAACAGGATTTGCTGATGTGTTGGTTACTGGATGTTGTTTGAGAGAGAGAAGAGTCAAAGAACTGGTCAGTTCAGGTGCCGGGGTGGCTCAGTGGGTTAAGCCTCTGCCTTTGGCTCAGGTTGTGATCTCAGGGTCCTGGGATTGAGGCCTTCTCAGCAGGGAGCCTGTTTCCTCTCTCTCTCTCTCTCTCTCTCTCTCTCTCTCTCTCTCTCTCTGTCTCTCTCTCTCGTCTGCCTCTCTGCCTACTTGTGATCCCTCTCTCTGTCAAAATTAATAAATAAAATCTTAAAAAAAAATATGACCAGTTCATCAGCAAATGCTGTTGAAGGTTCTACTTCGAAACAAATCTGAAACCTAAATGCTTTTGTCCCAAGTTCCTAAGGGTAGCATTGCCATTTACCAAGGTGGGGAAGTCTATAGGAGGAACAGATGTGACTCTTAAGACCAGAAGTTCAACTTTAGTCATATAAAGTCTGAGATGTCTGTTAGACATGTAGGTGGAGATATTGAATAGAAAGTTGGTGTCTGGGTTTGGAGCTCATGGTGTAGCAATAGGCTCAGATATCACTTTGGGATACCTCAGTTTATAGATGGCATTTAATGTCCCAAGCTAAATGCTATGGTCCTAAGAGTGAGTTATGAAGCCCAAGAACTAAGTTCTGGAGTATTTAGAGGTCAGGAAAATGAAAAGAAACTAGCAAAAATGACTGAGGAAAGATCAGGCGAGGAAGGCGAAAAACAAGCAACCCAAAAAAAGGAGACTGAGATGTGCTGAAAACTGAGTGAAGAGAATGTTTCAAGAAGGGAGTGATTGATTGACTGTGTCAAATTCTGCTTATAGGTCAATGAAGTTGAGGACTGAAAATTGACATTGGATTAGCTAAGTGAATGTGAAGGTCAGTGGTGACATCAGCACCTGTTTTAGTAGAGTGGCCAATTCAAAAGAGAATGGGAAGGGGCCTCTGGGCGGCTCACTCCGTTGAGCATCTGCCTTCAACTCAGGTCAGGATCCCAGGGTCCTGGGATAGAGCCTGCATCGGGCTTCTTGCTCAGTGGAGAAGCTGCTTCTCCCTCTCTCTCTGCTGCTTCCCTGCTTGTGCTCTCTCATTCTTTTTCTATAAAATAAATAAATAAAATCTAAAAAAAAAAAAGGGAATAGAGAAATGAGACAAGCATAAGAAAGTATTTCAAGGAGTAATATAAAGGAGAACATAGAAGCTGGGGGCCTTTGGGGGGAGGTGAGATCAAGAGAGAGTGTTTGGTTTTTTGGCTTGTTTGTTTTAAGATGAGAGAGATTATCCTAATCAGAACATTCAAGAGGAGACGAGAAGATTATAATAAAAGAAGGAGGGGGAGAATTATTGGGGCAGTGTCCTTGGGAAGGTGAGAGTGGAGAAGAACTATTGAACAAGTAAGAGGGGTTGGCCTTACTTTGGATCATGGATGTTTTCACCTGCAATAAGGAAAGGGCACCGGGTGTTAAGAGTACAGATGCTGTTAGGAGGAGAGTTTGGTGGTCTTTTCATTGCTTTTGTTTTCTCAGTGAAATTGGAAGTGAGGATATCACTTGAAAGTAAAGTCAATAGAAGTGTTGAAGGTTTGAGGTAAGTAGAAAATGTGAATTAGAGAGGGAAGAGTGAATGGGCTAAGAAGTTGTGCTGTAATTACTGGATACATTAGGCCCCCTTGGGTTCTTTTTCATGAATGTGATATGAGGCCCATCACATTTTTGTTTTCTCCCTTCACATCAGTCATGCTGGGTGCAAATACCGCAGAATGGGTGGAGACTGATTCAAGTAGGGTTTTGTGTTTTCTCATATTAAGGTGACAAGATGTGGGAGGGACAATGGAGTTGAGGGTCTGTGAGAGAGAGTGAGTATAGGAATGGACTTTGGAATTTCAACTGGCTACGGATTGAAGGTGACAAAGGAGAAGGTGGAAACATCAGTGAATAACAGGTCCTGGCAGGAGCCAAAAATCACTGGCAGTGGAGGATAACCTGAAAAAATAGAAATTGATAATTGAAGAGTCAGAGGCTTCAAGTGGAGCTCATCAAGAGGCCATGATGGTAGTGAGGAGGATCAGGGTATGAATAGGGATATGATGGCTCCTTGAGGGTAAACAGTAGTTTTAGTTTTTTATAACCCATACATCCTGACAGGACCCAATAAGTGTTTCTGAATGAATTCAGAGAAAAGTTGACTATCAGCATGGAGATGAAAGTAGGTCATTCTGTCAAATTTTAGTTATCAGCTGTGCTTGTTCTTATATGTGTGTGGAGTGCACAAAGAACCCCTCAGACTAGCTCAAGTAATGGGAATGTATTTCAAGTCTCAGACACCGCTATACAGCTGGGCCTCTTGAGAACTGAGAGTCCAGCAGGACCTGAGGTGCACTTTCAGTCTGCTGAGAAACGCTTGGTCTCTCCTCCGGCTTTTCCCAACGGGACCGCTCTCCTCTGCTTTTCTTTATAGAGAAGTCTCTTCTCAACACAGACCAACATGGTTGCCTCATGGCCTAAGTCCACGGGAACTTTTGGCTTCACACCACACATCTTGCCCATTTTCTTAAAGCTCATACTTCTTGGAGAGAGGTATGATAGAGCTTGGTTGGGTTCAGTGATCACAAAGCTGCAGTTAGGACAGAAGTGACCATGATAAGGTACCATTATGGCCATTTAGAGCCAACCTCTTAGTAAAAACAGCAGATGAGAGTGATTTGTGGGACTAAGGCTTCATGGGATGGACAACCCCAAATAAGTCATCTTTTTGTGGGTGAGGGGATTAGGTAGAAAAAAGCAGGGCTTGCTGTATTAAACAGAAATATTCTTGCAGTTATAAGAATACATTTTTTAGCTATTTGAATTTTATCTGTGATTTTAACAGAAGTTTAGTAGGAGGTAATCCTATTATTTAGTTAATATTGGTTACTTTGCTAGTTACTGTGACTACTAGCAAGCCGTGACCAGTGAATATTTTTATAAACTTCTTTCCATTTCTTCTGATAAGGCCATTTATTTATTCCTTGACCTAGTCAGTGAATTTGTACCAGAATATACCAGGACAAGTTATTTTTCAGGCCAACCAGTTTTAAAATAAAAAAATCTTTCTTCATCATTTTCCTGCTGCAGAGGTACTGACTAAGCAGGTTCTGTAAGGGGAACTTGGGAGTAGCTTCACAAGACACCATCAGCCTTCCAAGCATCATTCTTATTATCATTTTAGAGGGATATTAGGTACTCCTCCAAACTATAGTTCCAAGAATATCTCCCCTGAGATTGGTTTACCTGTGTATTGATCCATATATTCCCCACAAGAAAATAAGCCTTTAGTGGGCAGGGAGCTTATGTATCTTGTTTGCATTTATATCCTCAGTGCCCGAACAGCAGAATGATGGCTCATTTCGAACCTGAGAAGTCATCTATACGTGTGTGTCGGGAATGGAATGGTGGGTGTGAGTGTGAGTGCGTGTGTGAATTACTAACCAGCTTTAAGCAAGCCTGGTGTTTTTTCCCAACTCTTCCACGTACCTTTGAGTGGATACTTCTGTTGCAAGGTGCTGGTCCCTGTGTTACACCTAATGTGTATGTGTGTGTGTTTGTGAAGTGTGACAGTCACTGTACCGAATAAAGAGATCAATCCTAATCACTGTCCAGTTTTAAACAGCTGTTGCCTGAGCTATTCAGTGCCCAAGGCAGTTATTCATTTCTCTGGTCTGCATGAATGCTTCCAAAATGATTCGGTCACAGCGTGTGTGTTCTGGCATTCACTTTGAACACTGGGAAACCTGGAGCCAAGGATCTATTAGTGCCTGAAGTGTAGAATGTGTGACATTGATCATCTCCTCTCTGAGCTGGCACTGCTCTGAAACAGCCTGAGAACCAGGGGAACAAATCTGCTGCCAAATCCATCTGGTTTTGATCCCATTGCACTTAATGAATCAAAACATTATTTTAGAAACACTTTATTATTTTTTTGACTATTCCAGAGGTCCAGTGAATACTCTGACTATACTTAGGATGGATCTAAGAAGTGTTTCATGCAGTCACTGTAGAGACATTCATGAAGACATATAATGTGTTATCATCACATATTTAACGGGTGCTAATAAGAAGCACTTCAACATGATTAAGTTGATGGCAGTTTCTACTTAAGTTCTTGGTTTCCCGCTATACTAAACCTCAAAGGGCATGGCCTTTAAGTAGCATTTAAAAACAGACTGAGATATATGGTCATAGCATGTAAATAAATGACTTTTGCCTTTTTATTTCTCAGTGAAAGTTTGGAAATCTCTACCTTTACAAGCTAATTTTTGGTGTTAAGAAACTGAAAATGTTTCTACTCTTTTTCTATTGGAAACCAGTTAATGGAGGAGAGGACAGAGGAGCTAAAAAATAGCATATATTGAGCACCTGCTACTTATTAGACACTGTATTAAGTCATGTATTATCTGAAGTCTTGCACGATAGGCATGCCATTAGTTGCATTCTGTAGGTAAGAAAACAGGCTCAGAGAGAGACATGCCCAAACTGCTGTCATGGATAGCATACGGCAGAACCAGGATTCTGACTCTAAAGTTTGCACTTTTTTACCGAGGCACAGGGCTACATCCTCATTCTCAGTGGCATTAGGAGAAATTCAAGGTTCTCAGGGAGGAATGTGCATCTCCTAAGTGCTCTGGGAATGTGAAAATAGTGCTACATCTCCTTCTAATTTATTATATACCTTGACTAACTCATTTTTCTCTGTTTCTCAGTTTGCCTCATAAAATGGATCTAATCCTTGCTGCTTTGAAGGGCTATTCTAATTTCGTGCAGAACTATGATCTTTCAAAAGATGGGTGACATTTAAAGTGCCCAAATTCACCTTAGGTAATAATGAAAATGATGCCATTGTCTTTTATGTCCTTTAGTGACTGAAGGCTTTTCTCCTTCTTCTGAATATGTTCCCAAGGGGCAGCTACATTTTTAATAGGTCCTCACAGAGGCATCCTGTAGATGAAGACAGAATGCAGGCAGTGACCACGAGGTAATTCAGCCCTGATTATCTGGATCAGGAGTGAAATATTTCAGTACCTGCTGCTGCATCCACCTTCCTGTTTGACCAAAGCCACAGAGACCTGATGCATTTTGGAAATTTCACCAGAAAAAGAAACGGCAAGTGAGGGGGTGGTGGTGGGATGTATCGCGCAGTGTATTGCAGAGCTCAAGAAATCCCAGGAAATGAATCTGTTTTTGCTTGTGAAATGAAAAGCCAGCTAGTGTTACACAGATATTTTAAAGGCTAGGGTATTAGCTTTGGGATGAGCTTCGGCAGTTGCTTTTTTTTTTTTTTTTTTGTCTTTTTTCGTGAAAATGGTGACTGTTTCTACATTTACCCAGAAAACTCACTGTTAATAATACCACATTCATTAATGAAAGCACAGATGGGTCTGAGTTGGAGGAGCAGCAGAAGATGGGGAAGGACTGACGGTCTCTGTAAAAGAAGTGAAGGCATGATCACTTCGCGGGCCAGCATTAAGGAGCTGCCCAAAATGGCAATGAAGGTGTTCTTGGTGTTCCTAGACAATTTCTTAGGTAGAATTGTTATGTGAGTAGTTAGAACTTAGCAATGGCACTTTAATGTCTTTAATTCTAGGACCCAATGATAGAACTACCAGGTATTTCTTTGCCTGGCTTTTAAATGAAGTCCGATTTTAATTTGTGCATAGCACTTTTGTCTTCTTTAGAGGAAAAAAAAATCCTAATAGCTAAAACCCCAGTTTGCTGAAATCTGCCTTTTACAGCTGATTTTTTGTACTTATAGACATATTTACATTTAGAAAATGTTTTATGGCATCAGCAGTGAAATCAAACGAGTGCATACATTTTCTAATTATATATTTCATACAGAAATTTTATTTTATTTTAATTTCTCGGGCATTTTCATTTATTCATTATTTATTTATTTATTTATTTATTTATTTATTTATTTATTTATTTAGGAGAGGGTTGGGAGGGGCAGAGGGAGAGGGAGAATCTTAAGCATGTGACTCGATCTCATAACCCTGAGAACATGACCTGAGCTGACATCAAGAGTTGGAGCTTTGGGGCTCCTGAGTGGCTTGGTTATTAAGCATCTTGCTTTGGCTCTAGCCATGATCCCGAAGTCCTGGGATTGAGCCCCGCATAGGGCTTCCTGCTCCGTGGGAAGCCTACTTCTCCATCTCTCATTTCCCCTTCTTGTGTTCCTTCTCTAGCTGTGTTTCTCTCTGTTAAATAAATAAATAAAATCTTAAAAAAAAAGAGTTGGAGCTTAACCTTTTTTTTTAAAGATTTTATTAATTTGATAGAGAGAGAGATAACAAGTAGGCAGAGAGGCAGGCAGAGAGAGAGGAGGAAGCAGGCTCCCTGCTGAGCAGAGAGCCCGATGTGGGCCTCAATCCCAGGACTCTGGGATCATGACTTGAGCGGAATGCAGAGGCTTTAATCCACTGAGCCACCCTAGCACCCGGAGCTTAACCTTTTAAACCTAGAGGGAATTTCACATCTTCATAGGTTTATACCTGTGTTCATAGCCCTGATACAAAAATCGTGTCCATGAGGAAATATTTGCACTGCTTCAGGGAACAGCTTCTGTGGTTGGAGTGGGTAAGACCAGAAGACCTTGCAGTTGCACTTCTAGGCTCCTAAAGTTGTCCAGAATGCTGGTCTTTACTTGGATGATAATGGAAGCCTAATCTGCATGCACTTGGGGAGGGAATCTGAGAACCAGAAGAAAATAAAAAATTAAGGTCTGGTCTCTTGCTACATAGTCCTGGCCCAAACTCTTTCACATATTGGAGCCTCAGTTTCCTATTCTGTTAGATGGCAGTGATAAAAATGACCACTGATTAGATTGTTGTGAGGACCACATAAAGTATCTGTGTGAAAACATAAATGATAAAAAACCAGGCATGTTATTAAAGGCTCAGTGAGACACTCATATAGGAAAAGAACCTATATGCTGATGTGGAAGAACCGATGGCTGTCTTATACTTGCAAAGCAATTACAAAACACTGTTGCAAAAAGAAAATTTTCTTGGAAATATGAATGGGTTGACTGTGTTCTCTCCATTCCTTTAATTCCCCTCAGTCAACAGATCACTTTCAAACATCACATTTGGTAGGGAATCTAAAGCTTAGTATGATACATTCACCTGGTGGTTATTTGAAAACTAATGTTCTAGTTTTACGTAATTGTCTTCGAGCTATGTTGATGCCAAGCTACGTTGGTGCCCAAGTGAGTCATCTAGTTTTAGAGTTTCATGTATCATGTGGTTTTCAAGAGTTAATAAAACGTTAACTACTTAATAAACTGCTCGGGAGCAACTGTGACACATGTCGTTGGCATCAGGTGCACTGGGAAATAGGGTTTTTAGCAGAAGTGTCTTAATTAGGAGTGCGGCCACTTTCCATCCTCTATCTCACCTTGGTTTCTGCTTCTGCGACGCGTCACAAAACTGGTCAGCTTTACAGCCTTGGGCCTTGTGATTGGCTGCAAATGAGTCAGATCCCTGTTCTGTCTGGTGGTTTAATACCACTGGCAAGTCTATGTAGTTAGATAAACAACAAAAAGACCGCCAGATCCATCTGAGGACAAACAGTGGATCATAGCTTGGCGAGCTATCCTCTGTCCTTTCACGTAGACTTAGGCACAGGAAAAAGATGACTCCTAATGCAAGGTGAGAAAGTATGTCAAGGTGATTGAAATATTTTACCTAAAACAAGTCATGCTATAAAATGTGAGGAAAGCTAAGAGCTGGTGAGAAAACAAAGAAAGAAATAATCATTTACAAATAGCTGTTTACCTCACTTGAAAATGATCCTAATCAGGAATTTGCATTTCTTTAAAGCCTTTTTGTTAGTGATAATATCCCTATCCCTATTTCTCAAAAGGCAATTATCACATAAAATGGCTTATAATAGAAGTGTTATTGCTTTCCTGGCGTTCAGCATGTAAGATTTTTATTGGTATACTTGTCTTTTTTTTTTCTAAGCACCTGCAATTATATTTACATTCTGACAAAATATAGTAGAGGTGGCACTTAAATCTCTAAATTCCTATCTACAATCCTAAACAGTTTTATGGTCTTTTCAGCTATACCTATTTTCTGTAACAATTTCAAGTGCAATTAAGGCACAGAAGTATCATTTGTAAAGTTTCCACAAAGAGAATATATTTTGGGTATTAGTGCTAGATATCATCACATTAACTTGCATTATAATTAGCGTGGCAGCTTTAGGATTAGCTCTGGATCAGACCCTTAGTAGTGAGGCTATAAGATCTTAGCTTTGAGTGCAGGAAAAATTCAGACTGAAGAAAAAAGAAAGAGGTGAGGTGCTGTCATTTGTCATCCTTAATGTTGAGTGGTTGCCAGGCTGGGATATTGATAGCAGGGCAGCGAGTTACCTAACAGATGACAGTTTGTGAGAACCAGGAAGAAGGAAATCACAAACACCACACAAATTCTCTTCCTGGTTCTGGATTAAAATATGGCGCACTCTATTCTCCTAAGAATAGACAATAAATTCACCTTAGATAACTACTAAGAAAAGGAAATGAAATGCATACAAAATAACTTAATTTGCATTCATCCAGCAATCATAAATTTATGAAGCATCTTCGCAGAATCTCTGAAAGGTCGGGGATTTCCCCGGTTTACAAGTTAAAAAGTTAGCCTGCCACGGTTTCATGGATACAGGCAGGAGACAGTACCAGGTCCCTGCAGAGGCAAGGACTTTGTTACTCATGGTACAGCACTGGGCTGAGCTTCCAGTCCTAGGGCTTCCTGTGGCCCCCAAGTCCCTTGGCGGCCATGTGGAGGACTGTCAGGTGGATGCTGTTCAAGTGCAGGGTTTGTGTTATAGTGAGACGTGAGCTTGGGGGAATCTATGGCCTTACAGAGAGCATGCTCTCTGTCCTGGGAGAGACATTATTTTCTTAAGGCTGACTTGCTGCAAACACAGCCCTGAGTCTGGGTAAAGAGCAAAGAACTGCTGGAATCTGGCATTCTTGACCACCCAGTACAGTTATCAGGGGTGCTTAGGACCCATGGTGGATTGCCTTTTCTAACCCTTAGGAATGTGAGCCAATTATCTTACAAACAGTATGTGTCTTTTGCAACATGTATAAATTCTCTGCACATAAATTTGTAGTTTCAAAGCATTATTATTCCTCTTTTTAGCAAATTAGGAATTGGAGGCTCAATATGTTTAAATAAGAAAGTCAAGTCACAAATAAATGGTTCAGCAGGAGCTATAACACAGTGTTTTTAATTCATAGCCGAATATTATTACTGTTAGACTGGTCTTGCATTACTGCTAAAGAATTTTCAGGCTATGTTGGCTCTCTGTTTTAGTGAGGGCTTTTCCATTATTTTATTTACTGCTGTGTACATTGAAGGAAATGATGACTATTTCTGTTCATCTATTGCTGCACTTTGATTTTATCAGGCTAGAGTGTTCCTGTATCTTTTCCTCCCTTTAGCCTAGATAAATCTGTTTATTTCTAAGGGCTTGTAGCTTCCCCAAAGTTCTAGGAAATAAGGTCAAAACAATGAAATTGACTTCATAGAATTACAGAATTGCAGAGATAAAATGTACATCAGATGCAATTTAGTCTAACCACCCCATCTCCATTTTACGAATAAGAAAGCAGAGGTCCAGAGAGCCCCAGAAAATTACCTTCAAGGTCAAAGGTCTTATTAGTGGTAAACAAAAGAGCAGAACTCAAATGTTGTTGTATCTAGAATACAGTGTTTTTGTCACTGCACTACATTATGTTCTGAGCAAAAAAGAATTCAAGGATATTGGTAGAAGGTAGTACCTTCTCATTATGTGCTCTAAAGTTCTGTTTGGTAACAGCACTTCTGTTTTTCATGTACAGGAAAATCACCCCAGGTGTTGAAATGACAACAGAATTATAATTCCTTTTAAATTATGGGTTACAAACTTAAATGCCCTTCTAAGATCAGCAGGTAACTGTGAAATAGCCAGTGTGATCAGTGGCAGGAATGGAGTTTATGGCAACCTAGAGAAAGCACACCCATCCAGGTACACTCTGACTCAAAATCTTGAACATTGTATTGTGCCACCCCTGTGCCCCCAGCACTGTGTGTGTCTTGTGTCTGCATTTGACCCTCCAGCTGCCATTTTATAACACCTGACTTGAATAATGTTGTTTTAAAAGATTTGCTGTATCTTTCAATGGGATCCTGTCTCAGTCTTTTAGAGTGAAATAAGATATTGTCAGCTGTTCTAACCCATCATTATGCTGAAGGAGAAACAAAAGAGGGTCGTGACTTTATTGACTCAGTAAAACTAGTTTGTCACACCAACTGTGACTGGAACCAAATTTCTAAGACCCTTAGTCCAGTGTTCTTTCTACTTCATCCTGAAACATGTTAAAAAAAGATTTTATATATTTTTTTATTTGAAAGGGAAAGAGAGAGAGAGCAGGGAGAGGAGCAGAGGAAGAGGGACACGCAGACTCCATGCTGTCGGTGGAGCCCAACATTGGGCTCAAGTCCATGACTCTGATGTCATGACTTGAGCCGAAATAAAAGTCAGACTCTTAAGTGACCAAGTTACCCAGATGCCCCATCTTCAAATATCTTTTTAAAAAGGGTATTCAGTTTTGTAATAAAAGTAATGAGAGAGTCAGAGAGTCAAATTTTACATGGAGCAACACATTTTTCAGATAACTTCTCAGGAATCAATTCATAATTACTGTGTATATTACCATAGACCCATGCTCAGTGATATGAGGCCTATGAAGACATACAGATATCTTTATTTTTTCATTTCTATCTTCTCTAGTTGGGAAAGTCAAAAATACTATTACAGAATAAATGCTAGGATCTTTGGTACCGACTTTAAGAAAACTTCAGAAAGAAGGGAGATTACTGGGGACTTAAAAGCCTCAACTGTCTATATGTTAATAATTATCTTTATTAGAATATTTAAGAGAACCCCCCCACCACAGCCAAAGGAATATTACGATATTTGCTAGAGGATGCAAATATTAGAATTAAGTGTGCACATGTGTGTGCATGTGAGAGAGAGATTGAATTTGAATCTGTACCATTCATTCTTCATGTTAAACCATAATTTTTGACCATTGATATCTTAAATATTTGGTTGACTCCTAATCTAAAATTTGTGGCAAGTGCTGACATAGATATAAAAGGTATGCTAACTGAAGTTGGACTGAGAAGGAGAGAGATGCCTACTTTCTGATTGAGGTATTATAAGAAATATCAGTTTTGAAAAATAAGCTATTCCTCTTTACTCTCTTTTATTTTTTTTAATATTTTATTTATTTGACAACAGAAACACAGCTAGAGAGGGAACAGAAGCAGGAGGAGTGAAAGAGGGAGAAGCAGGACTCTGGCTGAGCAGGGAGCTAGTTGCAGGGCTTGATCCTGGGACTCCGGGATCATGATTGGAGCCAAAGGCAGACATTTAACTACTGAGCCACCCAGGTGCCCCTTCTCTGTACCTTTGATTTATGTTTTGTTTTTACCAGTATTTGAATCCTTTCTTCATGCCCTGTGATGCTCTGGTCAGTCTTACCCTAATCATTTTATTCTGGGAGAGATTCCTCTCCCGTGCTTGTTTTGTGTCTTCATTGGCATCGCTAGCAAATTTCTCACTTGAGTCTTTTCCTTTCCCTCCATTTTGGATGCTCAGTCTTACTGCTCTGTCTGCAGAACTCTCCCTTCTTGGGTACTTTGAAATTAATCCTGATCTGTGGGTGGGGGCAAAGTTTTTCTATAAAAGTTCAGATAGTACAAATCTTTGGCTTCATGGACCATATGGTGCTGGTCACAATTACTGATCTCTGCTTTTGTAGCATGAAAGTGGACATAGGCAACAGGTAAACAGGTGGCTGGGTTCCAATAAAACTTTATTTATAGAAATAGGTGATGGGCTGAATCTGGTCCTGGCCATGATTTGCCAATCCCCTACTCTAATACACTGATGTTATAATAGCAAGTGCTTAGGCCAAGGGTTGAGCAAGATGATATCTGATTGTATGGGAAGAAGCTCCTGTTTATATTTTGCTCTATCTTATGATTAAAATGTCTATTTTTGTTTTATAATATACATATTAATAAAGTTAATATAGATATAATTTATTGGTCAACAACTTTACATATATTGGAACCCCTGCTCAATAAATTTTGTATTGATATTAGTGTGCAAAAAAGATTGGAAAACAGGAGAGTTATACTCCAACTTTACATGTTCCATGCATTTGGGATGATACCTTTGTTGCGCTTATACATGAGAAGGGCATTCTCAGTATAAGAGTGGTATGTGGAGTCATGAAATAGAGGGTTCTAGAGAATGTTAGGATCCTGTGAATTCTTTCTCTCATATTCTAACATTTTGATCAGAACTGCCTTAGCTACTTAGTAGTTAAGCATTAGTCTGATTTTCCCATTAACAGTACTCATTTTCCCCTTGGCATACCCTAGAATATGCTGAATTATTACTTTCTAAATATTGTTAAAATTACTTCTTATTCTGTATGTTCTTGTTCTCTATATCTAATCATGGCTCCGACTGTATATTTTTTTCATTTTGTTAACCCCATAGCATCTGACAGAAAGCAACATGTTTATAACTAAAGTGTAAAACAAATCATAATTGATGAAAGGCCCTATCAGTCTCTTTAGAGACCACAGTTAGAGGAGTTGGCCTAAACTAATACTTTTCTATCTTTTATGGAAATTGTGATAATTACAAAGTTTTGGCATGTATTTTGTGATCCATTTATTCCACTTCCTCTCCTCACCTAGTTCAAAACATGCTACTGCAAACTTAATTTTAACATGAATTGCAGTTGATTTATTGTGAGAAAACTTTCGTTAATATCATGAGGCTGTTTGGTACAATGATGGTACTCTGGGGGCAATAATAAATCCAGGGTCAGAATATCCATTATAGGTAGCTAACGGAGGTAAACAATGAAAACCTTCCACGCGGTGTCACATTATTGCTTTCTAGTAGCCTTTTAGCTTATAATTTAGAAGTTGTATGTTTTCAGTTTTGTTGTTATGCATTTAATCATGCATGCATTTAGAGAAAAAGTTGCAGATGTAAAATATAGTAAATATAGACAGTTTTGAGTGTTTAGCGTGGCCTTGTCGATTTAGAGTTTAGGTTAAGTTGGGCACACAAAGCAAATCATGCTAGCGTTCTGTGGTGATCAGTTTTTCTTGTGCTTATTGTCCACTTTGTGGAGATTGGCTCTGTTTCTCTATACACGGTTTCAGGATTACCCTGCATTCCTGTTGGAACATTGGAAACTAGAATAGACCCTTTGGACTTTTTGCAGGGTTGACATTTCAGTATTGTTAGTCATCATTCGTTTCTCTGTTAAGGGCTACATAGAAAAGTTATTCACTCACTTACTTTCTAGCAATTAATTGTCGTCTTTCAGATAGCTGCACTGTAGGCATAACCTTCCTCTTCCTATGAGGGGACAAAGTCTTTTAAACAGTGTTCAGAGCAAGCCTAAACATGTCACTACTTGAAATTCCATCTGTATTTGCTTATTTCTCTTTCTGCTTTCTTCTCATGCTTACTGGGCTCTCAGATTCTATTTGTAATGAAACAAACCAGACATTTAAACTGGAGGAGGTGTCTTGTGCAGTTGGAAAGACAAGGAAAGGAAGAGGACACATGTTTACTCAGTGCTTGATTTGTGCCAAGTGCTTATTCTAGACACTTCTCTTGTGTGAAATCTTCCCTTTTTTGGTGCCTTAACATGTTTGTTATTTGTTTATGTAATTTTGTGGTTGAAACTAGACAGATTATGTTAATAAAAATATACATGTGGCATTTGTGTGGTCATATGCCAAAGTGCTGTGGGTATGTGTAAAGTAAGAGAGTCATCAGGAAGAGTGCGGAAATAGGAAGCCATCAGGTGTGTTAGTGCATTACAAAATTGGTAAGAAAATGCCTGTCATTATTTGTATATGTCGATCCATGTATTTGTTAATGTATGATCAGTCTTGACACATTTATATTTATGGCAGATAGAAGTCATTCTACCTTTGTTTAAAATGACTTTCATACAGAAACATGTGTCAAGATATATACATAGATATTCACTCAATATTTATACTGAATTAGATCATGTGACTGGATCAAGGATTTGGGGTTTCTTTTGTTAGAGCATATGGGCAAGTCCTGGGCTAGAAAAGATGTATGGTGTTTTCAACTGCCTTGTAATTATAGAATCTTATCCAATACGAGTTTATATTTAATGTTGTAAGAAGTGTGTGTGGTGAGCAAAATAACTGTATGCATCCATGCATCTGTAAAGCATAAATTAGATTTTGATAAAAAGTAAATTGGTTCTTGATAAAGTTCTGAATGTTAATGGAACAAACATTCCCATCTGACTCTAACCATTTTCTATTCTTGTAGTATCTTTTTCAGTGATATAGGCTGACTTTTTTTCTTTTTTTGGCACCCACATATAGCAAATAACTGTGAAACATTTCAAACCTTAAAGTGACACTAAAACTGTGAAGTATGAAATGGAAGTGCCAGAGCGTGAGAGACACATTGCATAGCACTGCTCAGTAATTCAGTGTGTTCATGCAAGAGAAATGACAACACCATGGCAAGATGCAACATGATTAATGCTACAAAAATTAATAAATAAAGCAATCTCCATTTGGAAACACTCCCTAATGCCTCAAAGTTACCACCTTCTATGTTTAGCAGCCCTGCCCTGGTAATTACACCCTTCTCACCCCAGGAATATCTGCCGTGAAGAGTAAGATTATAAATGAATATCCTTGCCATGTCAAGGTTACTAAATGGTTATGATTAAGAGCTGTGGTATTTTAGGCTTCTCCATGAATACTTGTATTTTTCCTCCTAGCATGTGAATTTCATTAGCTTTACATTGGTTTGTCTTTCTTTCTGTCCCCCACTCCTGATAATTGCTCTCTTTCCAGGCTTCTTCAGACAGTGTTCTAGGTAGGGTCAGTTAGGATCTATGAGTCCTCAAAATCGGATTTAGGGCCTATGTTAGGGTGTCCTTATGTATTTACTTGCATCTGAGGCTCAGTTTGTGGATTTTTATGCCTCATATTTTGGAAACACGTTTAGAGGGTTTTGGAGTTAGCAAAGCCTCCTATGTTCTCTGGGTTAGATACATTGGGAAGGTGAGCTGAGTTCTCCCTGGTGATGTCCTTAGTGGTACAGGAGTCCTGATAAGTAAGGTAAGTACTGGGGAATTGATGCTTTGTCTCTGTGAAAAGCAAAAGGGACCATACAAACATTAACGATAGCATCAACGGATCCCTATTTCCTGAGCGCTTAAAAACTCAGTACTTTCTAGGCCGATAGCTTACAACATTTGATACATTAGAGTCTAATTTATAATGTTCAGGAGTGTCATTCCCTAATTTTGAGGAGGAAACAGTGGCTCTAGGAGGCTCAGTGGCTTACCCTGGGCCATTGTATCTCATACTCTCTGGTATGATACATTTCCTGAAGGAGTGAGTTTTTAACAAGTTTTCAAAAACTCTTACAACAGAATGCTTAGTACTAAAGAGTTTGGTAAGTGCCCAGCTGTAAACTAAAAGGGAATGATCCTGAGGTTTTCTAAGTCATAACCCAACGATGGACTTTGTTGTAGCATGAGGAGGGGACATGGGGAAAAGGTATGAATGATGGTGACCTGACGGAACTAGATTGAATACTCACCCATCTTCCAGTCTGTTCGTTCATTCTCTTAATGTGGGCGATCTGTGAAGGAAAGGTGTGTGTCAGCTCTGCTCATGTTAAGTTTTATGTCTTTTTATCTACCTATCTGCCCATCTATCCATCCATCCATCCATCCATCCACATCTATCTTGCTAAGAAACAATATGAGATTTCTGGATCTGAGACAGAGTTTTAATTACTCAGAGAACATCTTACCTTACTTTCTCCAGGCCTCATGTAGGGTGGAGTTAGTACTATAAGAAACTATAGAGATTATGAATCTTAGAACTTATTTGGAAGCACGTTTGTCCTTCCTTTCCTGGAGAGGCAGTGGGGGGACAGAGCACAAGAGAACAAGAAAGTATACAAGTGCTTTATCAACATTAAGTAAATCCATTCTGGGAGAAGGAGGTGAAGTGAAGGTCCCTGAATCTATTACTCTTTGGAATGTAAATAAATGGCTCCAGGGGAGGTGACTCTAAATCTCTCCTCTATCTTTCACTTCCCCCACTTGTTTACCATTCAAGTATCCTTTAACCCAGGTGCCAGAATTTGTGGCTCAGAAAACCCTGACAGTGCACAAACAGAAAAATATTCATGGAGAATTATCTCCTGACACCTGTTTTAATTCTGTTTAAGGGAAAGATCAAGATAGGCTGACTGGGATAGACACCAGTCTTTTTCCAGCAGGTGAACCAGAGCCCAGTAAGCCTGAGCAAAGGCTTAGATTTGCAAGAGTCATTTCAATGGTGCCACCTCTTTGGTTTTTGTTGCTGGTTGTTTTTTTTAGTCCTTTGCTTTATATTTTTGTAGAAGAGGGTGAGGTGACCCAAGAAGATCAGTATAAACAATTTCTTCCGGGTGATTTTGTTAAGCCTTTGGCTATGATGTTTACTTGGTAGAGATTCAGCTATTTCACTGGGGGATATCTGGAGTTATTTTGCTTTTGGAGGAAGAGTGTATGCTACCTAATTTGCCAAAGGCTTAATGAGTACCATTGTATTTTATGACTGGATAAGAGAGAAATGAATGCTTGATAGAAAAGTTTTAGGCAGAAGAATATTTCTTTAGCATAATATGACATTGTGTTTTGTTTTCAATCTTTGGGGTATTCCTAAAAGTTTACATACTTGATATAATATTTTGGTAGCACTTTATTTTATGGCACAGGTAGCTTCTACTTTATAACATGTTACTGGTCTGCCTCATCTCCTGTATGGATTATCAGTGTCATGTTATTATAACCATTACAACCACTAATTTTATTGAACATTTACTATGTACCAGACATCACGCTAAAGTACTTTGTATGTATTATTCACCCAATCCTCATGGTAACCTATTGTCATCATATACATTTTTATAAATGAGGAAAGTAAATTCAGAGACATGATAAAACTTTCTGAGGGTCATACTGGTGATAAAGTTTAAATTTATTTCCCCTCAAGTCTCTCTGTCCTCTTAACTACTTCTCTCTGTGATCCCTTAAAAATAATGCAGCACACCCACCTAAAAGATGAGATTCAGATTCTTTTTTTTTTAAGAGTTATCATTTATTTATTTATTTATTTATCTATCTATCTATCTATTTATTTATTTATTTGACAGAGAGAGCACAAATAGTCAGAGAGGCAGGCAGAGAGAGAGGAGGAAGCAGGCTCCCTGCTGAGCAGAAAGCCCAATGTGGGCCTGGATCCCAGGACCCTGAGATCATGACCTGAGCCAAAGGCAGAGGCTTTAACCCACTGAGCCACCCAGGCCGCCCAAGATTCAGATTCTTGAAATAACATATCAGTTATCATAATAATAATAATTTGTACTTGGTAGATATTGAATTCATTATAATTGAGTAAATTGTCTTAAACTTTATTGGAGTTGTGTAATCTTTTTTTTTTTTTAAGATTTTATTTATTTATTTGACACCGAGAGAGAGAGAGATCACAGGTAGACAGAGAGAGAGGAGGAAGCAGGCTCCCTGGTGAGCAGAGAGCCAGATGTGGGGCTTGATCCCAGGGCTCTGAGATCATGACCTGAGCTGAAGGCAGAGGCTTAACCCTCTGAGCCACCCAATTGCCCCTGTCTTCTTTTTCATAATTATTACATTGTATTTTTAACTTTCTGAAAATAGTTATCTATTTGTTGTAGTACATTTTGCACTATTGTTTTACACACTGAGGTCTCATAGTAGAATTATATTTTACTGACAAAACATGTACTAATATCCAGTATTATTCTTCTGACATTGTAGAGAACTTTATATTCTCTTGCATTTGATTCATTCTGCTCTTGGTTCCTGGATTAGTTTTGTTTGTGCATTCAGCATTTATTGAGTACCTAATACATGCTAGGCTAGGCACTTGAGGTATTTGTTTAATGAATGAATGAATCTCTTTACCATGGGATTAATAAAATACAAACTTTTGGAAAGTGGTGATGACATTTTCCCCTTATAACTGCCATGGTCTCTGGCACAAGCCTGAAGGAGATAGTCAATTAACATTTATTAGTTGAATGGTATTATGTTAAGGATAATATATACCTCTAGGAAGGTGGAGTACAAAAGTATCTAGTGAAATCTGAAGGATTCATACAACTTGTCTGGCATATTTCCCTTTCTGATTAAAAATTCTTTGTATCTTCTATACTAGAAATTCTAAGTTTACTTATGCAAGTTGTGTCTGTACCTAGTGAATGCATCGATAGATTATTTCATTGATTCAATTAATATTTTTTTAAAAAGATTATTTATTTATTTATTTGACAGAGAGAGAGAGAGAGATCACAAGTAGGCAGAGAGGCAGGCAGAGAGAGAGGAGGAAGCAGGTTCCCTGCCGAGCAGAGAGCCTGACGCGGGGCCTCGATCCCAGGACCCTGAGATCATGACCTGAGCCGAAGGCAGAGGCTTTAGCCCACTGAGCCACCCAGGCAGCCTCAATTAATATTTCAATGCATTTTATTTCTTTATTTGAGAGAGAGAGCGAGTGAGAGAGCATGACCACGGTAGGTCAGAGGGAGATGGGGAAATAGACGCCCCGCTGAGCAGGGCTCCCTACACGTGTGCTCGATCCTGAAACCCCAAGATCGTGATCTGAGCTGAAGGCAGACACTTAACTGATGGAGTCACCCAGGCACCCCTGTACAATTAATATTTATGGAGCTTCTGACTTAAAATGCCATGTGTGAGTTAGAAAGGAAATAAATATGTCTCCATTCATATATAGCTCATAACATAAAGGAAAAAAGTTCATTCATTCATTCATTCATTCATTCACTCAGTATTTATTAAGCATCTATTATATGCCAGCCACTCCTTTTGAAACTGATGGTGTAGTTGTGAAAATGGAGCTTATATTCAGCCTGGGGAGGACTGGCCAAAAGCATACAAGCAGATAGGATAATCACAGAACACAAAGATCACAGTGAAGGAAATAGAGTGATATAATAGACTGTGGGGACACATTCAGATGCTAATGTCAGGAAGGTGTCTCTCAGGAACTTATATTTGATCTATGATCTCAAGGAGAGGAGGACAGTGGTATGCTGGTAAACTGGCGCTCTGGGGGAAAAAAAACAAAACCCGATATAACATGTCCTGACTTTCATGATGTAAATATTTCTACTGTAGCTAATTTCAGGCTACCAAGGGTTAACATCTGGATTGCAAAGGTTTCTAAAAATTTAACGATTGACCATTGAAAGATAGTAGAAACCAGCTGCAGCTCATCACTGGTAGCAATATGAAGAGAAATCCAGGCATTGAAAAAGCCTTGAGAGGGGACAGGAATAGACTTGTTGAAGGTCCTGAAGGACAACCATTGTGGATGTAGAGTAATGGCAGAGAAAATAAAGATAGTGATGTGAAAGCATGTGAGAGAGATGACCAGGAATTGGATGATGTACAGCCCATAGGTCATGGCAAGGAACTGGTTTTTGTTATAAGAGTGGTGGAAAGTGGTTGAATGGTTTTAAGTCAAGTGTTATGATCATATTTCCATTTTAACAAGATATGTTGACCTCTGTGTGTAAAATGAAGTAATAGAGCTAGAGGGAAATAGATTGACCATTATTTCTCAGTCCAGACAAAAGATAATGTTGGCTTAGTAGGTTTATTATTCAATACATATGCACTCTTTTCCTCTTCCACCTTGGATTGGAGGATACTTCCCTGACCCACTGATTGTGAGATTGGCCCTGTGCTTGCTTAAGCCAACAGAAGGTAAGAAGTCATGATGCAAGCAATACTTTTTTTTTTTCTAAAGATTTTATTTATTTATTTGACAGAGAGAAACACAGCTAGAGAGGGAACACAAGCAGGGGGAGTGAGAGAGGGAGAAGCAGGCTTCCCGCCGAGCAGGGAGCCCAATGTGGGACTTGATCCCGGGTCTCTGGGATCATTACCTGAGCCGAAGGCAGTCGCTTAACCACTGAGCCACCCAGGCACCTCAAGGAATACCTTTAAATACATTAGTGGTTTAACTTCTTTCTTATACTCCTCAGTTGGCCCAGGAAAACACTGTGCCCCAGGTAGATGTGCCCTCCAGCCTGGCCCATCTTAGCCAGTTGATTCAGAGCTGCTTTGGCCAAGTTGAGGAACTGTGAGCCAGAGAACTCCAAGCTTGTAATCCACTCATTTTTGGTTTGGTTTTTAATGCAGCATTATAGTGACAATTGTTGTGGTATTAATGGAATTGGAGGAAAATGGGCAAATTGTGGATGTATCTTAGTGATAGGTAATGAGTTTCTGATTTGAATGGGTGGCTGTATGGTGTTATCAATTACAAACATGGGAAATACAAGGGAGAACAGTTTGAGAGAGAAAAATTGGGAGTCCTGCTAAGTATATTTGAGATACTTATATAAGTTTACAGTAAGACAATTGTATACATGAGTAAAATTTTGAGGACAGGTGTGGTATAGAGAATAAATTTTTAGTCATTGGTGTACGGATTAGTCATTGGTGTGTGGACATAATTAGTCCAAGGAGCTAGATGAAGTCACCTAAGGAACAAGTGATGTTGATATAAAAGGGCTTATGATAGAGTCCCAAGGCACTCCATTCTCTAGAAGTTTGATAAAAGAAGATGAGTCAGCAAAGGACATTGAACATGAGCAGCCTGGTTTTCATAGGAGCAAAACCAGAAGAAAGTGTCATGTAATCCTTTCATAGGAGAGTCACCATTGCCACTGTGTACTGCTAAAGGCTCAGTAAAAAGCAGACCGAGATTTATCCAAGGGTGTAAGTGCGTGGAAGTCACTGTGTCCTTGATATGCTGACTGTGCAAACCATGGGCCCGGAGGGTAAGTGGGGTGAGGAAGTGCAAACAGTATGTGTAGATGGCTTAAACATTTTCCTATAAAGTAAGGAAAAGGTTTTGTTTTGTTTTCAAGTGATAGCTGTGATGATGACTGCATAAGAGGTCATGGAAGTTAAAACCTTTTATCTGGCCTTGGTCAGCTGTTTACCCATTCCACCTACTGTTTATTTCAAATTGTTGCCATTCTCTTGAAGACCCCTTCTGTCCTTCTATACTAAACTTCTTTACCCCTCTCCCAGTAAATGACCTCACCTCCTACTTCATGGAGAAAATAAGTCTTGATGGTGAACCCTCTAGGAATTTATTCATAGCAACCTAAATTCTTACCAACCCTCTTTTAGAAGAAAGTATTCATTTTCTCCAAATTATGGCTAAATTCTATCCCATCCCTTCCCTTCCTGCCAGGAACCTACCTCATCTATTATATGCTCTTTCTTTATTTTATGTCTCTACCTTCTCCTTTCCAATAATATATAAGCATCCTAGACTCCATCTTAAAAATATATTGACACCAAAACATTCCTTCTCAAACTTATGTCTCTGTGATGGTCATTTCACTTTTCTTCTCCCCTTCAAACGGCATTTTTCAAAGGCAGAGTCTATATTTATTATTTACAACAACTTTATTCCTTCATATCAGTGAAATCTTGTTTCTACTTCCATCTTTCCCTTTAACTGTCCACCGATAAACTCATGATTTCTTGTCTTAAATGTATGAGATAATGGAAATAGATTTTCATAACACCGCATTTGAAATTACTCAATTATTTGTATAATTAATTATTCAGTTAATTAAACTCTCTAGGACATAGTCTTCATAATCCCCACATTATGTCTTGCATCCCTGATGCCTAGCTGACTGCCTGTCACATTAGAGGCATTTGGTAAATATTTGTTGAATTAATGATTGAATAAGTGGATGTTGGATAAAAACACAATCCCTGTCCTCAAGAGACCACAAAAGAGTTCACAATCTAGGGAGGAATTGGCATTCTATATAACACACATGTGCTAGAAATTCCAACAGTAGAATATCATATGACATCCACCCAGCCCACACACTAGAATGTGAAATGTCAGTAAATTGCAATCTGTCATTCTTGACTAATGAATCTGTCTATAAATTTGCAACATTACATCTTAAATTTTATTATAACTCATATGAAATTGAATATAATTTAAATAGTGGGTCTTAAAAAAAGAAAGGTAAGAAAAACATTTTATAATCATTCAATATACAAAACACAAAATCTTATTTTCTGAATGAATAGGATCTGGATTTAAACTGTGTGAAGCACTTTCATAGTATTAAATCTCTGTATTGAAGATAACTTAAGGTTCTTCTAGTCCAACTATTTTCATGATACAAAATTTCTTAACATTTTCTGGAAAGTTCTTATCCACTCTCTGCCAGGAAGCACCTGTGATGGGGAATACATTCCCTTGTACAGTATCCAATTTCTGAATTATTAAAGCTCTAAATTCTAGAAAACTAGTTCCTAGTAACTTCCATTTGTTATCTTAACTATTTAAGATTGGCTGCTTTTAGCCACCTTAAATAGAGCTCCTAGGCTTGTTTGCTCATTTTTGTGGAAGAGGAAGAAATGGGGATTCATTATGAAATTTAGGGGAGAAATGAGGATCAGTTGAAGGAGAATGTACATAGTGTCTATCATATCTGAGAAGAAAGTTGAAATTAATCCTTTACATTGGCAAACACAAATGAACAATACTAAAAATTTTATGTAACTGAATAAGAGATGTTCAATACTTTATTTATTGATTCATATAACAAATGTTTGACGAATGTATTTCAATATTGTAATGAGATGCTGAGGATTCAAGGGGAATAAATTCAGTCCACATCCTTAACAACGTTTACGGACTATTGAGAAGGTGGGCCACGTAAACAATGAGTGTTGCAAATTGTAACAATGTTAAGATAGGCTAAGGAGCTAAGTCTTTGAATGTGAATGGCTAGCAAAATGGGGAAAAGTATATCAGGCATCCCATCATTGAACACATTTTTAAAATCGAACACTTGAGAATCCAAAATGAAAAAAAAAAAAAAAAAGAAAGAAGAACAACAAATCTAAACTTAGGGCAGAGCCCAGCTTCTGTTCCTGGTAGTTTCTGCATATTTCTGGTAGCTCACATCTACCATTGGACCTTGTGTGAACAAGGAAGACACACAGAAAATAACTATAGAATTTGCAAGATGGGAAGTCAGATCAGAGACTTCCCCAAATCTGAGACCTCTCAAAAGGTGATGCTGTTAATGAAAGACTAAATCAGGAAAATAAAAGCCTTGCTTTGTAAGAAGGAAATGGCAGAGAAAGTGGACTATCTTAGCCTTAGCTCTGAGGGAGGGAAAATCAGAAATTTCCCCTTATGATTTAAAACCACAAACAAGCTCACCTAGATTGAATCAAAACCCATATTACTGGTATCTAAAAAAATCTCTAAGTGAAAAATTAGTTTAACATTATTATGAATTGAAAGTTCCCTCAACTGCCTGGAGGAAAAACAAATCATTTCTTAAGGAATGGATCTTAAATCCCCGGTTGCAAATAATTCCCATTCCTACAGAATATGAGTTTACAATTCAAAAAATTTTTAAATGCATTAAGAAGTAGTCACTCTAAGTGAGAAACTTAACCCTCCAGTTCCCTCAAAGTGCAGTTAGACTTACAAAGACCATAGATAATGAAATTGTCTGATAGAAAATAAGTAAGCTTAATATGTTTAAAAAGTAAAGTATAAAATATGAATGAACTAGAGACTTGATAAAGCAGTTAAGGAACTTCTAGAAATAAATATATACTAATTTAAATAAGAAATTTAATATGTTTTTAAATATAGATTTAATAGAGCTGACAATAGTAAACTAGAAAGGGTATCTTAAGAAATTTACAAAAGGAAGCACAAAGAGATGGTCACTATGAAAGATTAAGAGAGCTAGGGAGTACATTGAGAACTTAACACAAATCTAATCAGAGTTTTCTAATAAGGAAACACTAGAGAATGGGGAGAATAGTAATTATGGAAGAGATCATGACCACTGCTCCTTGGAGACCTGATTCCAGGTCTGGCGCAGGGAAAGGATAATGTGAGCCTAGAACTCTCACTGTAGCAGAAAGGAAGAAATGTTCAAAGACTAATTGAGATACATTGAAATGGTACAGGAACTGATTGGCTGATCTTGGCATTATGAGCTTCAAAAAGAATAATGATGGGTGTAGATTATAAGACACTCAGCAAAAATAGAATTAATGTGTTCCAAAACGGAGGAGAAAGAAAAAGAGGAAAATCTCTCTTTTACAGATTAATGCTAGTTTACAAATATAGAAGAAAACACAGAATTCTTAAAAACACACACGTTATTTTGCAATTACTGCTGTAATAACTGACTTATTAGGGGAGTTATTAGGGGATGCTGAACCATGTTTTTATGAAAGATGGTTGGGGAACAGCCAAAGTATCAGTTAGAAATTATGTAGTAATTACAAAGGGAAAAATGTACATTTATAATGGAAATATTTGACAGTGGCCACCTTAATCAAATGATTAAATTTAGTAACACCTTGTTCCAAATTTTTTTAAAAGACTTTTTATTTATTCATTTGAAAGAGAGGCAGAGACAGCACAAGCAGGGAGAGAGGGAGACACAGACTCCCCGTTGACCTGGATGCCCTATGCCTGATCCTAGGACCTGAAGATTATGACCTGAGCCAAAGGTAGATGCTTAACCATCTGAGCCACCCAGGTGCCCCTAGTAACACCTTTTGATGTGATGTGATAGGAAGGACATCATACCACTTCTGTAGTTTTCCTGTCAAAAATATTTAATTTTTGGGGGCGCCTGGGTGGCTCAGTTGGTTAAGCAACTGCTTTCAGCTCAGGTCATCATCCTGGAGACCAGGGATCGAGCCCCACATCGGGCTCCCTGCTCGGTGGGAAGCCTGCTTCTCCCTTTCTCAGTCCCTCTGCTTGTGTTCCCCCTCTAGCTATGTTTCTCTCTGTCAAATAAATAAATAAAATCTTAAAAAAAAGAAAAAAATTAATTTTAACTTAGTCATAAACAGTGGGAAGAATTCATATTGCCTTCAAGAATGTCGAAAAAGATGAAAAAGGGTAGGAGGAATGTTCTAGTCAGTGCTGTCCTGTTGAGAGACAATGCAGACCATAGATGTAATTTAAAATTTTCTGGTGGCCACATGAAAAAAGGTGGAGAGAAACAGATGAAATTAATTTCAGCATTATAATTCAATATATGAAAATAATATTTAAACTTAACATTTTAACTAGATATATTACATTTTTGTAGTAAATTCTAGAAATTCAGAGTGTATTTATACATATAGTATAGGGAATGTATAGGAGGTGTATTTGAGCTTAGGAAATATGTAATAAAGTATTTAAAGGTGAAATGTCATACCGTTTGTAGCTTTCTAATGGTACAGCAAAAAAAAGTTATGTATATACATATACATATATGTATGTACATATATGTGTGTGCATATACATATTAGTAAGCTTATAAAATTTGATATAAACAACTACATTAAGAAGTTTAATTTATTAAATGAATATAGAACAATGAGAGAATATCCATTTTTCAAACAAATATGGAACATTATGAAAATTGACTGCAAACTGTCAGTAAACTTTGAAGAATTTGGAATTATACATCATGTTTTCTGATTACAGTAAAATTAAATTTAAAGACAATGACAATTATAACTTAAAATCCCATTATTTGAAAGTCAAAGATTACTTATGGAAAGTAAGGAGGATGGATTGGGGGGGTATCATGGTTAGAGGCAGGAATTCAAAGGAAGAAGCTATTAGTATTCAGAGGAGAGATGATAAAGGGCTGCTTTGAGGCAGTATGTGTGAGAGGAGATGGAAGGGATTTAATGACTGATGGTACGAGGAAGGTTGAGGGGGAATGAGTACAAGTAACTTCCAGGTAGATGGATGGATTGTAGTGTCATTAATTGTGAGAGAGAAATGTTAATTGGGATGTCTTTGGGACATGTGTATAAATATAGTTGGTTATTCAAATTTGGCACTTGAGAGAGGTCTTGGCAAGATATATAGATTTTCTACATTTAGATAATAAATTTAGCCATGAACATGGACCAGATTATTCAATTAAAGGGTTAGAAGGCAGCCAAGGGAAGAGGCATGGGTCATACACAGCAGCTGGAGGTAGTCAAAGCAGAACAAGTCCACAAAGGAGACAGGTGAAAGAAGTGAAGGAAATGGAATGGTTGGTTGATTCCAGTTGAATGAATGGTCAATTCCAGCTGAACTTTGAGGAAAGTGGGGTAAATAGTGTGAAGGACTGGAGTCCTTTGGTTGGCAGTTCTAGTGCCACGTTTTTGTAATGCTGGATTTCATTACAAAAACGCCATATTAATTTTGCTTAATTTTGCTAAGCTTATTCAAGGAGGGCAATGTAGTGAAGGAGTTAATTGTGTGGACTCTGAGGACAGATTACCTGGATTCAAAACTCTGTCACTTACCAACCAGGTAAGCTTAGATGAATTACTTAATATCTCCATACCTCAGTTTCCTCTTTAAAATGAAGGTAATGTTAGTGCCTTCTTTACAGTTTTATTGAGAAGATTAAATAAATTAGTATATAAAGTATAAAAAAATCCAACCATATTTGTTGTTTTGCCTACATTTTCTTTTCCCAGTCTTCCAGTTTGTCTCTTATTTATCAATTATTCTAAGCAGAGATGATTTATAATTTATATTCCAGGACTGAATTCTAGAGTTTGGTGTAATTGGTTTAGAGACTAGATTTTACATAAAGTCACACTGAGATGATATAATTTGCCTAAATGATTATCACTCTGAGATGATATAATTTGCCTAAAGTCACACAATAGTCTAGTTCCCCATCCAAAGGTTTAGTAAACTAATTAGAAGTAGTGTTGCTTTAAAGGCCTTTCTAGAAATCTCTCTCTTCTTTAAGGGATACAATTATACCTACTGTTTTATTTTGGATGCAGTCCTAACATGATTTACTTGAATGTTGCCATAGGGGGCTTTTAGTTGGCATTTAAATGGATCATGGCCAAAGTTTTTAACAGAAGTTTTTCAAAATGGGCATATAGGGGTGCATGCATGGCTGTCTTGGTAGAGCATGCTTTTGATCTCAGGGTTGTGGGTTCAAGCCTCACATTGTGTGTAGAGATTACTAAAACAGAACAAAACAAAAAAACCCAACAAAATGGGCATATCTTTTGCTTTATTAATTATTGTAACACAAACTTTCTTTAGCATCACTATAAAATTCACTGTTTGGATCTCGATCACACATCTCATGACCTTTCCTCCCTATCCCTTTTCTCCTTTCCTTTTCTGCAGTGATTTTTGCTGTTAGTCATGCTATACATTGAGAGTGGCAGTCATGTTTTATTAATTGGTATATCCTATTATCCTATATCTCCCATCTCTAGGAGCTAGCACAATTTTCACTAAGTAGATATTCCTGAAATAAATAAAATAAGTATGCATATTGAGTCATAGTGACTAACAATGCAGGCTCCAAAGATTAACTGCTTGGGTTTGAATATTGACGGTACTTCTTGCTAGCTATGTAACCTTGGGGAAGTTCATCTCTGTTTTTCTCTGCTTCAGTTTTCTCATCTGTAAAATGGGGAAAATAACAGAACCTAATTTATGGTGTGCTTGTGAGAATAAAATATGAAACCCATTATAGCAGTTAGCATGCTTAGTATATGGCGAATATTTTTAAGATTCAAACTTATAAATTCCTTCTCTACTTCTTCATCTTAGTATGTTTCTCAGTCTAACACATATCTTTATATTAGGTGTGTCTTTTGAGTTCCATAATTACCCTCCAAAGTAATAAGCAAAGCAGAAGTGACCCTTTTTCCTTGATTAGGCACCTGAGCCTCCTGAACTGTTGGGCAATAGTGATGAAGGAACTTTTTTTTTTTTAAATTTAATTTTATTTTTTCAGTGTTCCAAGATTCATTGTCCATGCCCCACACCTAGTGCCCCATGCAATTCGTGCCCTCAGTACCCACCACCAGGCTCTCCTATCTCCTCACCCCCTCCCTCCAAGACCCTCAGTTTGTTTCTGAGTCCAAAGTCTCTCATGTTTTGTTTCTCTCCCTGAATTACCCTACTTCCCATTTCCTTTTGATGAAGGAACTTTTGGTCAGAGGGATACAGATTGGAGCCCTGGCTCTGCAGTTTTTAACTTATCAGAGCTTGGGTAAGCAGCTTTCCTTCCCTGTAAAAAAGGTATCACTGTGCTTCACCAAAAACAAACAAAAATGCTAAAACTAGTTCTGAGGCTGCAGTGTGAGATGATTTGCAGGGAATGCTAAACACCACCCCTGGTATATTTTAATAGTCCATACATTTTAACATTCTGTTTTCCATTTCTCCAACATTTTTATATTATGTTATATTTTAAATCTAAATTAACATAATGTGGTCAACTGTACTCTTCTATTTATTAGCATTAACGCACCAACCAGTTTGTAAATATTTCCAAATCAGAGAGTTTCATTTCATAAATTTCCTGTATCTTTAACATATCTTTAACATACCTGAGCTGGTAGTTAGAAGGTGCTTCATAGATATCAACTTAATATTTTGTTCTGATGTTTCAAACTATGATAGTCTTATTATCTATACAAAAAGAAAATAATAGGTATTTAAAATTATTTATGTAGATTTCTCTTTAGACTGAGAACTAGGGTTTTTTTTTTTCTTTTTTCTTCTTCTTCTTTTTTTTTTTTTTAGAGAAGTTTGCCTTTTCTGGACTTTAGTCTTACTCTATCAAGTTGATGAGTGTTCCTATTTATGTTAACTAATGATTGTTAAATTATTTTAAAATAGCGGACTCTCCTATAAAAACTAAGCCTTTTGATGATAATGATGATAATAATGCTGATTTGTATAAATGAAGCTGTTGGTATTCACTGGTATGCGCTGTGCTATTGCAGACATTTCTTAGGGAGCTTTCTCCTTTCTGATATATGCAGTTCATTTACGTTATACCTCCAGTGCTAAATTTTAGTAATTGCAAAACATCTGAGGAGCATGGGGTGAAAAAAAACACTCAAATGTGTTTTTAGAGTACCTTTGTGTTAGTAATTTGTTTGAAAAATATTGTATCTCTTGTTATTAAAAAATCTGTGATTTGCAATTTAATTCAAAAAATGCACTTAGAACTTGAATACAAATAGTATACAATTAAAAATTTTTTTTTAAATTCCAGAACAAGTTAAACTGGATAAAATAGTGATGAATATTGAATCCGTAGGTAAAAAAATGGAGAAAGAAAAGCATCAGCACCATGGGAAGTCCAGGTAATGTGTAATTGGCTATAACCTATAGAAAATGTATAGTTTTATTCTACTGTGCCAATATTTCCTGACCCACTTGTCATGGTTTCTCAAGTCTATTACACCCCATGCGTGAAGCTAATTTATCCTTCTGGTTGAGTCCCTCAAAGTATATCAATTATCAAAATTTTAGTTTTCAGTTCAATTAACTTTTGAACTAGGGGATGTCTGAGTAGTTAGGCAGACCATCTGGGTTTTACAGTGCATAAGCTCAAATCCAATTTGTGGCTTTCTTGAGAAAAATGCCATATTTTATGATAATAGTACATAAGTTTGGAATTTTAATAACTCATCTGCAGCAATTACGGAGCAGAGTTAAGATATAATTTTTCTTTTTTAATTTAATAATTTAAAGTTAGTCTTTTTCCAACAGAAGGTGAGGCTGCTCCTATAGAGCAGAATTTCAGGACGGGCATTTTGAGCATTGGTTCTGCTTTCCAAAGGTGTGTGGAGATGGGTCAGTTACTTTTCCTAATTATTGCAATAAATAGCATCATCATCTTCAAGATAACTTTACAGTTGTGTACATAACTGTTCAATCTAGAGCTACAGAACCTTTAAAGGCCCTTCAGCATATTTTGTAGGAACATTTGTACTTGTAGAATGCAAATAGTGGTCTGTTAAAATATATTTTTCAATGGCTTGTTTTACATTACTTCACAATGTAACCTTGTCAGAAATTTGGGGTGATTGGCACTGCTGTAAATAATAAAAACTTGAGAAAATATTGCCCCAGCTATTAAGAGTATCATGGACCTTCCAACATTTATCTTGTGAACTGTGCTTAACAGTAAATGATTCATGCTCACAAGTATAATATGCTATTCAAATTTGGGAGAATGGAATATATGTATTAAATGAGGGTTTTGTAGGGGAAGATATTAATTGCAAAAGAAAACAAGAGATTGTTTTGGTAATTTACCAGTTTTAAAAAATTTACTTTGGCTTTTACTTAATTTAAGCCAAGACCCAGGTTGGTCTAACAGAGTGTTTCACAGCTAAAAGAGCAGTTAACAGACCCATTTAACCAAATAGTTTAGAATTTCAAGTAAGCCTTTACTAACTGGAAAAGTTAACTGAACTAATTTGAAAACCTACCATTTTCAGTATATTGAGATGGGGCCAAAAATTCAAGAAGGAATAGTAATGACTTAAGAACATGTGGAGCACTCCTTAATAATAAATCCGATTAGGTAGAATATCTTTCAGTGTGTCTTTCTCAAGAGAGTTGAGTATTTCTCGAAGAATTGTTTCTTCTGCAACTGGTGGAAGATAAAGGTCTCTTGACACCTTAACATCCCATTTTTAATGAAAACATGTCCCCCTTAGTGAGGAAGATCAACACCCTCTGAAATTAAGAGCAAGTACATGTACTTCCACCGACAGCCTGGGGCACATAAAGCCTGAACTTCAATCCACCAGGGTTGCTTTCTCTTTATTTATAGCTAGCTTATGGCGGTAACTTGTTTCCTACCTTAGCAGTTAGCTTCATTTCATTAATGTTGGAAGTGGGGTGGGAATACAGAAGGGAAGACAAATCACTGTTCTGGGAGATGGTGACTCAGGATGTTAGAAAACCTGTGGTTAGCTAGACTAATAAGATGTCATTAGAGTGAAATTTTTATTGCAATCTAGTTCACCACATAATAATGATAAAAGAATCTTAGCAATGAGGATATAAGCAATGGAAAGGAAAACAGAGAGTCAGTCAGAAATCAGGTAGGGGATTGTTGACAATGCAAGAATAGGCTCTAGCACGAATTAGCATGAATTGCCCAACTCTTTGTGAGACTCTTGGAGGGTTTCTGTTCAGTACACATAGACCCCTATGAGGGAAGCTGTGTATAAACTACTTATAGTTTCCCTGAAGATGCTTGGGAAAATTGTAATTTCTAAGGTGACATATAATATTTTTAGGTAGGCCATAAAAATATTAGCTCAATGAAAAATTGTTTTTGGATAATACATGAAGAAACACAATCTTATAAGTGTATGTTTTCCTTTTCCCAGAATTCTCTATGTTTTACTTGTAGAAGGAAAACAAAATCAACTAGTTCTGCATTTTCAAATTTAAGTTTAAAGGTGTGAAGTTCTTCAATGTATCTTTGAATTCTAACTTCAAAGATTACCATATATTAACATACTTTTTTTAATGACAGTAATGACAAATGTGAGCATATTTGAATGTTAATTTTCCACCAAGGAAATTAATGTACCATGCACTTATTTATTAGAGCTATTTTTTTTAGTATATATTTGGTGCATTTGAAGGCATGACAACTGCATTTCTGTAAATGTGTTCTGAAATTCAAGCAAGTGAACCCATATTTCTTTCCCTAGTTTTGTGATCATTGGGACTTTCTTATTGTTATATGACAATTTGTATTTAGGCTATTCTGATCAATTTAAGAATAAAATGAAGAGATTATAAAATAATGATAGAATCTCTCATCGCATTTCACATTTATGTTGAAGTGACCTGAATGCCTGAATGTTTGTAAAATATTTTGCCTAAGTGGATGAACTGTGGTCTACTTCTGTTAAAATCTTTCATTAATAGGAATCATTGAACAATGCAATCAATAGTCCTAATTTGGAGACTTAAATTTTTAACCATGGGTGAGATGGAAGAGACCAAAGAAAACTGTGATTGATCAGAGTCTTGGTGACATACAAATAAATCCTAGAATTTGAAGTGGAGTTTTGCAAAGTTGGTTGTATACTCAAGTCTTTCATATTTTCCCTTGACAATATGATTTTGTCATACTAGCCATACCTCAGCTCTTTGGCCAACTGCATGGGTGTGACCACATGAGTAAAGCTAGACTAATTGAGCCTATAAGTCAGTCATTTTTTCTATTTATAGAGTGTTTACTCTATGCCAAATGTAGAATTCCAAACAGAACAGCCAGAGACTCTTCCCTCATAGACCCTAGTTTTTTGATGAGCAAAATATTTTAAAATTCTAAATATTTCTATAACATTTATATAACATTTGAATTAGCAATTCCAATTTAGGCATTTATAATAAGAAAGAATTGGACAGGTTCACAAACATGAATAGTCATAGATTTTCATCCTTGTTTATAAATACTAAAAAAGTATAAGCGGGCCCCTGGGTGGCTCAGTGGGTTAAAGCCTCTGCCTTCGGCTCAGGTCATGATCTCAGGGTCCTGGGATCGAGGCCCGCATCGGGCTCTCTGTGCAGTGGGGAGCTTGCTTCCTCCTCTCTCTCTACCTGCCTCTCTGCCTACTTGTGATCTCTCTCTCTGTCAAATAAATAGTAAATAAAATCTTAAAAAAAAAAAGTAGAAGCAACCCAGATATCCAGCAAAATAAACTGGTAAATAAACCATCAATATGTTAAATCTATACAGTGGAATACTTTTTAATGGGTCAAATGACAATGCATATCTTTTTACATTTACAAATAAAGATATTCATGATATCAAGTGGAAAAAATAAGCTAAAAAGTTCATGTACATTTCATGTGCACATAAACATAGAGAAGGTGTGAAATATATTACACATGTTAATTATGACAAATAAAGTTAGTATAAAATAGTAATAAGTAGTTTAGTTCTTGAGGGCCCACTGCCTGGATTCAAATCCTGGCTCCACCGATTTCTAGCTGGATTAATTTGAACTATATACTACCTAATCTCTGTCTTAGTGTCTTCATTTATAAAATGGGTATAATAATGGTAAAAACCCAGAGTCTTGTGAAGATTAAAGGTAGTAAGACACAGACAGGGCTTAGAGTTGTACCTGGCTCCTAAGAAGCATTTAAGGGTTTACAATTATGACTAAAATAATAAGGTGGTGAATTAGGGGTAATTTTTATTTTCTTCCTTTCGCTTATGTACATTTTCTAAAATTTCTACATGGTGCATAGTTTTTGATCCAGCTGACTTGGTTGAAGCTCACCAAGTCATGTTAGAAAAACATGTTACTTAAAATCTTGCAAAACAGAGAAGAAATAGATATGGTGCTTGTTCATTTTTCTGATTTTGTTTTTGTTTAGAAAGCAAATGGTCTTCTTTGTTATCCATGCTCAGAGCCAGCAAAATTTGGTATTACTTTGTCTTCATTCAATAAATATTATATATTTATTATGTAATATAATGATATATAAATATATACTTTCCGTAATGTTTATAGAGGGCTTATTGTATGCCTCTTACTTTGCAGAGCACTGAGGGTACATGTTTAATCTCTATTGATAGGAGACAAGTGCTTTCTCTCTGTGATTAGCATCGAATCCTATAACAGTTCCGAAAGTCTGTTTTACAAAATAGGGACTATAAATCACTCAAAGTTCTAACTTTATGTTTTGGAAACAGATTGTTGGTCTCACCATTTACCACCCCCATCATCAACCTTGGTGTGCCTTTACAACCCAGGGGGCTTCTGAAAGAATATGGTGAGTCTCTTTGCATAAGTGTTCATAGCAACACAGTGATTTTCATTATTTTTGCATTCATTTAAAATGCAGTGTCAAACAGTATTTCCTTTCAGCACTGTGTCAAAAGATAAAGAGATTTCAGAAATAACTACTAATAACTCATTTTCAGCTTTTTATTTGAATTTGAGAGATTGGATGTTTTTAATGTGTGTGAATAGTAAAGATTTTAGGAAATTATAAGGATAAATTCTTACAATTTTAAGTTTCTGTATAGTTGATATATTATTTTTTAAAAATATATAATTCTCCAAAAGAAAATATAGATAATTCTTTAAAGTCCCTTAAGTGTGATTGAGAAACTCTTTGGAATTTGGTGAATTACTTGAAGACCTAGGGGCTATTGGTTCAAAGAAACTATTTTGTAGTTTTCCTCTTTTTAACTTGTCATTCATGTTCTTGAGCTTCAGACTGTCATTAAGAGAAAACTCTTCTTGTAGAGTGTGACTTTGATTTTGGAAAAAATTTTTGGAAAATTTGCAGAAGAAACTCCTTGAGTTCTTAAGGCACTTGCATAAAATTTCCTTTATCCAACTACAATTTTACCAATGTTTCTCTGTTTGGATTATTATAAAAGGAATTCAAGCATCAGATGGAGGCTCAAGTAACACATTTTCATTAATCCAACCAATATCTACCAAAACTTTTAATGTTGTGAATGTAATGTCAGAATCTCGAACACATGAAAATATTTACAATTTTTGAATATTGAATTGATCCAAAGCTTAAGTTCTTTTAAGGCTTGATTGATAGTTTGAGGCCCGAGATAGTATAAATAATGGGTAAGTCTCAATTGAGTCTAGAATTGAACACGTATATGAAGAAGTAAATGTTCTCAAAAATTCTTCATAAGGCATAGGATCTAATGGGTGAAATAGTTTTACTAGATAATAATCTTGAATGATAACCCTGAAAGCCCAGGTTAACTACCTCATAACTTCTGTAGTATTTAGAGTTTATTCAGAATCATACTAAGCATTGATAAAAAGCCTCTCTTTTCAAATACCATCGAACTCAGGTAAATCACATTTATTTAGAGGCACTGTCACATAGCTGCCTCTTATTAGCTCATTGAAGGGTCCAGTAATTTTCATGGCTTTACTCTGAATGTAGAAATTTAAGTCTTTTTCCATATACATGGAGCTAAGCATATAGGGGCTTGACCAATGTTTGTTTAGTGCTAAAGAAAAGATGAAAAGTCTTTCTAAAACATTCATTGAGAGAATCTCATTTACTAGCTACATTATTGTGAAAATGTGAGTGGAAGGCCAGCAGAATGGGGCAGTCACCTAAAGGATGTGTTCTGGGGTTTGCTAAAAGTTTCTGTCCATGCAAAAATGTTCTCTTGAAATATCTGAAATATTTACTAATAGAGCCATAGCTTCATAGAAGCTAATGACTCCTTGTACTTACCACAGTAATAGGCGTATATTAGGCATTAATAAATGTTTATTGAATGAATGAATGAACACAAATTAAAAGAAGTCACTCAAATGGAATATATTTCTATGTATCTGTTTGTTTGTGTATAGTAGGCTAAAATTTGATAATTGCTAAATGAAAACTGAATTTGGGTAAATAAAATACAAAAACAACAATGAATATAAACATGCAAAAGAATGGCACTGGATACTTTTTTTTTACAATTCTAGTTTATGCTAATTATGTATAGACTGCAGAGATGCCATAAAAATAAATAAAATGTTCTGCATTTAGCTTATATACTTTAAAACCAAATTGTTGGGCAGATTATTAATTTTATGATATAAGACTCTCAATACTCATATAACTTCATGGGGAGTTGGAAGGTTGAACATGCTGAAAGTGTGGGAAATTTCAATAAAAATATTATTTCCAAATGCTATAGGGTAGCTGTTCTTTTTTCCTTAAAGTGAAATGTACTTTTAATCAAATAAGAATGGGAATTTCATCATTGAAGCATTGTTTATTTTTCTTTGTTTTTAGCCAAACCATACTTTTATAATGGCAACATTTTTAAAATGAGAACAGAAATATTTGAAGTCTTGGGGCTAGCAACTTATTTTATGTAAGCTATTAGAGAAATATGAAAAATGTTAATTTTCTTTTTGAATAACCTAGGTGTGGTCCTGGCTTTGAGTCTCAGTGAAAAATAACGAATACTTTATGGATACTTTTTAGAATTCATGTTAATTTTTAGTTCATTTTACTGCTTGAGTCTATAAATTTATTTGACAAAGCTTTTTCTCCATACCATTATTAATACTATTTAGTAAGCTACAGCTTCACTGAATGTCTTAAACAGTCACTGAAGTCTGTTTAATAGGAGAATGTAGCTTAAATTGTGAGAGTATGCAGATCTTGTGGTTTTTCTCAGGGGTGTATGGTAATTTCCTGGGCTCTTAAATTAAAATCACCCAAATCTTTTTTTAGAATAAATTATCCTTATTAAAGGAAAAAGAAAAGAAAATTAGAACATGAGAGAAAAGACAAAGTCATGATTTCTGTTCATTTGATCTATATATATTATTATATATGATATCTGATAATTATATACATATAAATACACTACTTGAAACCTTGACTTTTAAAGTGGTCCAGTAGTCCCCCTTTATCTGCAGGTTAAGATGTTCCAAGACCCCCAGTGGATGTGTGAAACTGTAGACAGTACTGAACCCTATATATATTATGTGTTTTCCTATTCATACTATGTACCTATGGTAAAGTTTAATTTATACATTAGGTACAATAAGAGATCAACAACTAATAATAGCATAACAATTATAACCTATATTATAATACAAATTATGTGACTGTGGTCTCTCTGTCCCGAAATACTTTATTGTACTCTACTCACCCTTCCCTGATGAGGATGTGAGATGATAAAAGGCCTACTGATGCAGGGAAGTGAGATGAATGATGTAGGCATCATAATACAGCATTAGGCTTCTATTGTACTGTCAGTCAGTAGAAGTCAGAAGGAGGATTATCTGCTTCTGGATTCTGGTTGACAGCAGATAACTGAAACCACAGAAAGTGAAAGTGCAGATAAGAGGGATTCCTATATAGTGCAATAGTGCAGACACTAAAGTTACTCTAGTCATTCTAATGAGGTTAGGATTCTGGCTCTGCCAGTTTCTAGCTGGGAAACTTCATCCAAGTTAGCTGATCATTCCATGACTCCGTTTCTTCATTGATTAAATGGAGGAATAATCATGGTACTAACCTCAAAGTTTTTAGATTATACTTGTAAAGTGGGTAACATACATCCTGGTACTTAATAAAATTGAGCGTTGACCTTTAGCTACAATTCCCTAAATGTAATAATAAAACATAGATTTGAAACGTGGTGTTCAGTAACCTTGCTTTGACCCTATCCTTTTAAAGGATATAGTACTAGAAGCACAAGACACTCCTCTTTACCACACTAACTTACACTGTCACAGTACAGAACTCAGGAAGTGGGGTTTATTTTTATTGTGTAAACACAATCACTGTGGCCTTTCCTGGATTCAACTATTTTTGTCATTGTCATTGTTGGCTTCCTGTTCTAGACCTTGAATCTGCCTGTTTACTCTGCCATTTCAATAAATTTGGTAGGTCACGCTGAAACTAATATTCCTCAAGCACCCCTTTCACCAGTAATTTCAAAGCTTTTCTCTATTTTTATAATTCTAAGGGAATAGGTCCATGGTAGGAAATCTTTAATAGGATTTTTCAATGTAAAGTTCTGGGAAGAAGGGAAATGTGTCCAAAAAGCCTACCTTGCTCTACTTGAGATCCAATGCAGTTGTGCAGCTTGATGTGAAGCCTCTAAATTATCTGGGTTTTGTTTCATCATCTGTAACCTTTGAGGAAAGAATGGAACTGCCTTCAATGAGAGGAATGAAAGGTTAGAACATTTCCTTTTCCTGTATGGCTGCTTCTCAGATATTAAAATCTCTCCCCAAAATCATTGACCAAGGAAATTTCTTTTTATAACTCTGTGTGCCTTTCTTATCCCTTACCCCTTTTGCTCTTGAAACATGTATACTGTTCTCCCTAAACTCATCGCCAGACCAGCAAAAACCCTAAATCTTTACCCTATGCTAAGTGTTCCCTTCACCTCTTGGTTTTACTGAAATCTGTGCTCTATCTGCAGTCCTGAGGACATTTCATCCTTTGCTGCTCTCTCAAGTGGTGATGGTCTCCTCTCCCATGCCTCACCCATCTGGGACTGGAGATGGGGAAGTGACCTTATTCCTCACACTGTTTTCAGACCATTCTCCCTTTCTCTTCTCTAACCCACACAGCTTTGAACCCATATTGTCAAAGGATAGCTTCCATTATCTTTTCTTCTTATAGTAGTCTTCTATCTGTATTCATTCTCTTATGTCTCTTATGTCTTAAAGAGTTTAGTCCCTGGATCCTTATGATTTTCTCTAGTGCTACTTTTGTTAGAACTGTGATTTTGGTGTCCAAGTAAATAAACTCTCTGACTCATTGGTTTCTCCATTCCTTGAGCTCTTTTCAGCCAATGATTTTGCCTTCAATCATACTACATAAATTCTCTGATATTATGCCTTTGAAATATTCCTAAAACCTGACATTGAAGAGCACTACCATTCAACCAGATCACCTTTTAAAGTCTAACAATATTTTTAGCTCACACTAAGAGTCTCACTGCCCTGAGTGCTCACAGAGGCCCTACTGAAAATTTTTGAATATCTACCTTAGATATACTCATTCCCTTGGTAATTTCATCCAACTTTTAGCTTTAAATGTCATTTATATGCTGATGACTCCAAACATATCTCCAGCCTAGTTATTTTCCTGAATTCCTGCTCATATTCAGCTGCTTAATCAGCATTTCTACTTGATTTTCTAAAAAGCACTTCAAATCTAATGTGTCCAATGCAAGAACTTTGTAGGTGTTTTCTTTGCCTAGAAAGCTCCTTCCCTTAGGTGTCACCAGCATCACTCCTTGACCACTTCCAGGCTTTTGTCCAAATGCCTCCCTATCAGTGAGGCCATTCTTGGCCAACCTATTATAGCAGCGGCCGTACCTGCCAGCTGGGTTTACCTCTTCTACTTTACTTTGATCTCTAACACTTGAGGTCTCCGGACATGTTGTTTCTTTTATTTATCTGATGTTTTTTCTGCCTCTTCCTGTTAGAATGTCAACTCCATGAAGGCAGATAGTTTTGATTAATTTAATTATTCCCTACTAAATCCTTTGAATTCAGAATCATTTCTGGCATGTAAGAAGTGCTCTGTGTGTGTTTGTGTGTTTGTGTTTCTGAGAACATGGTGAACAACTATGCAGAGAAAGACTTCTGGGTATAGAACATGTAAAAATACTAGTTAAATATTAAAAGATAAGATTAAAAAACCTGGCCGAACTGGCAGGAAAGCATAAAAATAATAAAACCAGAAAATATAAGAAAGTCTTATTCCATAATTGTTTAATATTTTTAGAGTAGTTTGTTTTTAGGGCTTATACCTATTCTTGGTAGCTTAGAACTTCCCTAGTTAAAACAAGCAAACAACAAAACATTGGTATCACTTTTCTCCCTTTTCCTATCAATCAGTTCATCATATATATATGTGTATATATATTTTTTAGGTCTCAGGAATCCAGAGTTAGATTAATAGAATTCCTTTTTATCATGATGCATTATCATCACTTGTTTATGGACTACCCTCTTTTATTTTTTTTATAATATTGATAACAATTAACAAATAACAATTAACATCTACTTAGGTGCCCTTCCCAAATCCTGTCCCTTTGTTTCCATCCTAGATTGCTAGATTTGGAGGAGTTCTATTAAATTTTTAATACTGACACTTTATTAGTTATACTGTGGCTAGTCTTTTCACTTTCTTTAAGATGTCTTTGATAAACAAATATCAATTTAAATATGGTAAAATTTAACACAAGTATTCCCTTCTTTGGGACAAAAAAGTGACTTTGAAGTACTTGCAAGTCTGTTCTTTCTCTATTCTGAATTTCTTACTATCATTATCCATTATTTCAATTTTTCTTTTTTAAAGTTTAATCTCACGAGCCATGCCTTAATTGTTATTATTTTATAAAGATGATGTTTGTTTTGATTTACCTACCTCCAGGTAGATTAAGAATTGAAAGAAACTTATAATTTTTCAGAATGAACTGTAGATGATATATCCTTTTATATAGGCCTTTTTAAAGTCAATATTTTATAGTTTTCTGCATCTTTATTTAGTTTTATTTCTATGCATTTGATGTTTTGGTCCTATTTTAAATGTTATTTTAAATTCTATTTCAGCCCCTACCCCTTTTCTACAACATAGAAATACTGTGATCTTTCTTACACGTTCCTTATATCTTATGGACGTTATAAGTTAGTATAACTTCTAGTAATTTATTTGGTTTATCTGTTAATCCTTCTAGATTTTCTAAATACACAATCATGTTGTCCTTGAATGATGACAGTTTTTTGTTCCTCTCTTCCTATTTTAGACCTTTTCTATTTGTTTTACCTTACTGTGTTTTTTAACCCTCCCCCTGCACAATGTAATGCAGAAATGGTGAGCAGCTTTCTTTTTCTCAATTCCAATCTCAGGAGAAATTATATATATTAGCCTTAAGTATAAAGTATAATATTTGCTAAAACCTCTCTATATTATTTTTGAAAGTTCCTGCTTAGCTAAGAGGTTTTATCATGAGTCAGTGTTGAATTCTATCAGATGATTTTATTTTTATTTCTTAAGATGATTATATGATTTCTTTCCTTTTCTCTCTCTCTCTTTTAAATATTTTATTTATTTATTTGACACAGAGAGAGAGAGATCACAAGTAGGCAGAGAGGCAGGCAGAGGGAGAGGAGGAAGCAAGCAGAGAGCCTGATGTGAGCCTTGATCCCAGGACTCTGAGATCAAGACCTGAGCTGAAGGCAGAGGCTTTAACCCACTGAGCCACCCAGGCGCCCTCCTTTTTCTCTTAATGTAATGAATTATGCTCATTGATTTTCAGATGTTAAACAATTCTTCAACCTTGTAATAAACATAACTTGAATTTAATTTGCTGACATTCTGTTGGGATTTTTAAATTTACATGGATTTTCCTTGTTTATAATGTTTTTGGCAGGATTTAGCATTGAGATAATGACATTATACAATAGGTTGGAAGTGATTCCCTCTTTGTTCATTTGTCTGGAAGAATTTGTGTAAAATTGTGTTTTTTTTTTTTTTTTCTTAAATGTTGGAGGAAAATCAGTATTGATGCTACCAGGCCTGGAAATTTCTTTATAGGAATTTTAAAATCACAGATTAAATGTCTTTAATTAGATTAGGACTGATGAAACTATTTTCATCTTCTGTCAGTTTTTGTAAGTAATGTTTATAGAAATATGTCTAAATTGTCAAAAGTATTGCCATAAAGTTGTCCATAATAACATTTATACTGATGTCTCTTTTTAAATTTTCTATATTAATTATTTAGGTCTTCTCTCTCTCCTACCTTCTCTTCCTTTTCCTCTTGGGTCATTTGCACTGAAGTTCTGTCAATTTTATTTTATTTTTTTTAAAGAAATAACTTCTTGATTTTCTTTATAGTGCATTCCTCTCTATTTCATGAATTTCTATTAATCATTATATTTCCTGTTCTTCATGTTGGTCATTTCTGAGTGAGCATTTTCTTTGAAACCCTAATATTAATTATTTGAATTTCCTTCAGCATTTACTCATTACTATGAACATTTTTTTAAAGATTTTATTTATTTATTCATCAGAGAGAGAGAGAGAGCATAAGCAGGGGTAGCTGCAGAGGGAGAGGGAGAAGCAAGGAGCCCAATGAGGGACTCCATCCAGGGACCTGGTGTTCATGACTTGAACCGAAGGTAGACACTTAACTGAGGCACCCAGGTGTCCTGTAATGAACGTTTTCTAAATATGTTACATATAGTATCATTATTCTCAAATACTGTGACAGAATATTCTCTCAATACAAGGAGTTAGTTTAGGGGACAGCACTCCCCTTTAAAAAAGAGTCAAGAGAAAGGTAGATCTTTGGGAACTCAAAACATATATTATAAATAGCTTTTGCTCCCCTGTAAAGATAGCTTAAAATAAACAAAACCCTTGCCATTTGACTCATATTATATTGAGATCACTAATCAATTGTTAGGTTTCATTTTTTTCTATTATAAAAATACATAGCACTGTAATGAAGAATAATTTGGAACAAAAAAGAAAAATCTTGTCCATTAATGCCCCTCCCTCACACAGCCATGCTTAACGACTTGGCTTATTTCCTTCTAATTTTGTTCCTTTGCATTTTTTTAAAACCTAGTGGCAATACTTAATTTTTTTTTCTAATTAAGTATAATATAATAGTTTTCTTTCATTAATTGGTCATAAGCATCCATTTCTTTTACTCTCAGCAATTATAATGAAATTCTCCCCCATGTACTGTGCATCAAACTCTACTGAGCTTCTTCACTTGCCTACCCCATCAGAGGTTATTCAGGTATTAGTTAGCTTGGGTTGCTATAACAAAATACCATAGACGGGGTGGATAAAACAGCAGAAATATTTTCTCACTATTATGGAGGCTGAAAGCCTGAGATCAAGTGTTTGCATGTTCAGGTTCTGATGAGAGCATCCTTCCTGGTTTGTAGACAGCTGCCTTCTCTCTGTTTTGTCATAGGGACTTTTCTGAGACCACATAGAAAGATAGCTCTCTAGATCTTAATAGGGGCACTAATCTCAACATGAGGGCCCCACCCTTGTGACCTCATCTAAACCTAATTGCAAAAGGCACCATCTCTATAAACTATCACCTTGGGGGTAAGGACTTCAATATATGAATCTGGGGGTGGGGGGCACAGTTTAGTCCACAGCACTCAGTTTATCAGAGGCAGAAAACCCATGTTCTTTGTTCCTGCCTTCTGATACCTATGTGAAGCCAGCTGAAGTTAGGAAGGGAAAGGGGTGGAGAGGCATTTTCAACTCATTGTGGAAGTGAAAAATAAATTTTTAAAAATAAGTTCTTTTTTTTAAAATCACAAAATTTTTTTGTCACCATTAAATGTCTAAATTTTATTTTATTTTTTATTGCTTATTTTTTAAAGATTTTATTTATTTGACAGAGAGAAACACAGTGAGAGAGGGAACACAAGCAGGGGGAGTGAGAGAGGGAGAAGCAGGCTTCCCACTGAGCAGGAAGCCAGATGATAATCCCAGGACTCAGGGATCATGACCTGAGCCACAGGCAGATGCTTAATGACTGAGCCACCCAGGTACCCCTAAATGTCTGAATTTTTAACAGATTCTTGGACTGGTGACTCATATCCATCGGCTCATTCAACTTTAGCACTGTTCTCATCCCCAGTAGTTTTTCCAGAATTATTACCTTCACTGTAAAGCTCCATGAGCTTTCCCAATTCAAACTTGGGCTTCTTGAGCATTTTTACTTTTCTGACCTCCTGGAGTGGATAAATAGACTGAAAAGTCTTTTCATGTCTTTTCCAATGCTGTCCGAAATCAGTTTATTGACCACTTCTTTCAAGTCATTTATCTGCTCCTCTCAGGTCATGGATTTCCATCATCTTTTTCTGAATTTAGAGATTTAGAGGTCCTGTTGGTGCTGAGCATAAGAGATTTTCTGAATCGGATTGTTAGTTTTTTTTTTTTTTTTTTTTGGTAAAACCAACACAAAGTAGATAAAGCAACTCTTTTGACATCAACATGAATTTCGGTCATGGTCTGCCAGTTTCTGACCATGGAGCATATTTTGTCCCGGGTAAGATCCATGCCATGGAAATTAGGCAGTTTTTGCCCTGAACATCTTCAGTAATTAGCTCGAATTTTTTAAATGCAATGTCATCTTTCCACACATATTCCATGAGATATTGGGGAAGATAGCTTTCTTATATTATTCCCCACTGCTCATGTTAATAGTTTTATAAAAATATAAGTGTTCTATTGTCTGAAAATGCACCTAGCTTCATCTTCTTTAAGAAAATATAAAAAGTATTTTTAATGTACCCAATTCTAAATAATAAAAAAATTTCATGCTGGGAGAAATGCAGACTATGTTAAAAGTGTTCAACAAATCTCTAAGAGATACTTGAGGAATGTGAAAGAGCTCTTAGCATTCCATTACAAGAATATCTATGTCTTAAATCCAGGTATCTCTCTCTGTTCATTGTATGCTGTACCAGGAAAAGGAAAGCAAACAGGGTTTAGCTAATTTTAGTTAAGCTAATTTCTGAAATTTTAAGACATTAAATCTATTATCTATAAATATTGATGGTGACAGGAAGATACATTACACAGTGGATTACAGATATGTCTTATTCAAAATAATCTTGAAATATAATGTTTAATAATCACAAGTAGTAATTCATTTTATATCTTGAAGCAGGATTGAAAGGACATCTTTAGATCAATCATGTGCAACAGAAATGTGAGACATAATTTAAATTTTCTAGTAGCCAGATTAAATAAGAGAAACAGATGAAATAAATTTTAAACACATTTACTTTAACCTAATGTATATAAAATTTATCATTTATGTGTAATCAATATGAAAGATTATTAGTATCATAGTTTACATTCCTTTATTCTCTTACTGTCTTTGAAATCTGATGTTTGATCAGATACAACACAACTCAATTCATACTAGTCATATTTCAAGTGCACATAGCCAACATTACTGCACCAAGAACATAGCCTTGGATTTTGGGTTCCAGTGGATATTGATCCTTCATGCTTGGCACACAGCAAATGGACAATAAATGTTTTTAAAAAAGAAGAAAAAAGGTAGCAAAGACAGATTATACAAGTTTGTAGTTTGATCAGACTATATATATCCATTTACTAATGGATGATTTTGATAATTACCCTTCCCAATCTCAGAGTTCTTTTGTAGAAATGAGATATTTGTGTGTGCCCTTCAGCATTATTGTGAGAATTAAATGAGGGAAACAAAGGTAGAACACCTACTTGGTTTCCTTCCATCCCATTTCCCTTTGGAAATCTGAATTGTCGTACATTAGATGACATAATCTATTTGCATCCACTTTTATTAGATGTTATAAATTGCCCTACCAAACATTACATCAGTTAAAGTGAGTGGAAAGGGAGAAACTAGAATCAGAGTAGGAGGTTCTTGGCATCAAGATTATAGCCAAGGACAGTTATGTTAAATTGCTTAGCATACTATGAAATTAATTTCCATGATATCAATTATCAATATTTAATATTTAATTAACAAAACATCCTTTATTTTTTTAGTTTTTAAAGATTTTATTTATTTATTTGACAGAGAGAGAGATCACAAATAGGTAGAGAGGCAGGCAGAGAGAGAGGAGGAAGGAGGCTCCCCGCTGAGCAGAGAGCCCGATGCGGGCCTCGATCCTAGGACCCTGAGATCATGACCTGAGCTGAAGGCAGAAGCTTTAACCCACTGAGCCACCCAGGCACCCAGAAAACATCCTTTAAACACATAGGTCTGCATTCAGTTGTATGAACATTTTGGTTAAATAATCTTCAGTCTGATAGAGAGTTTATAGAAAGTTAATGGCATAATCACTTCAGATCTTCTCATTTCCCTTCTGCTCAGACTTCACCCATGGCTCAGGAGCTTGCAGTAACAAACAGAAGCATGATCTGTTCTTTTCTTTCCTCCATTCACACATACACATACACAATACAACACATATACAGAGATGTGCAGAAAACATACATATTATGGTGAGGGGCTGGCTTCATGGGCATATGACCCTGCAGTCACACAGGACTCTGCCCTCAGAAGGCGATCAGCTCTGAGGATTAATGCTCTGTGGTTGCCCTCTTAAACTTCTTAGTAACTTACCTTTAAATTTGTGCTTTGTGAGTCTGATAGGATAATAGAGTAAGCATGGGAAGCTTGGAACCTTAATTCACAAGTGGTCCCACTTCCTGCCTCCCTACCTGTCTTCCCCCTCTGGGGATCGAGTCTTGACCACCCACTCCTGGGTTCCAGCCTAGTGACTGCAGACACCTTTTTCCCATTTGTGTTTGTAGAGCAAGGAGTGTCTGGTCAATCAGTGCAGCCTGCACATCTGAGGACCCGCACTCATCCAGCAAATGTTCCCATACTCAAAAGAGCACAACAAAATATTGCAAATCACTATGATAAAAAAAAAAATCCATTATGATAGACTGAGAGAGACCAGTGAATAAATGAAAATCTGGTATGATGTGATAAATAATTATAAAGTTAACCCTCTGTGAGCACTACACAGATCATCAAACAGAATATTGTCAGCAATATTCTATTTTATAGATATAGTTACCCCCACTCCCACCTAGTTTCTTTCCAATTAGAACACTTTTACTCACCCCTCAGGGTTAACCACCAGCTTTCATTTTGTGATAACAATTTCCATGCTTTTCTCTCTAGTTTTACCACCCAGACTGATAATGATTTGTGCTTATTTAAAAAATTTTATATAAATTAAATTGTACTGCATATATTTCCTATGCCCTATCTGTTTTGCTTAACACTGCTTGCAAAAATTTTCCATGCTGTTATGGACTACTGTAGCTTGTTCATTTTCATGAATTATAGTATACCATTTCAGGAATATAATCATGTTATATTTAGTCTACCCTGATGGACATTTGAGTTGTTTTCACTTTAGGCTGTATCGGTACTACTATGTATGTCTCCTGTTGTGCATCTGCAAGGGGTTCTTTAGGGTATATACCAAGGAGAGAATTTTCTGGGTCATTGGTCATGTATACCTTAAGCTTCTCAACAATGCCAGTATTCCAAGGTTGGTACTAATTCATGTTTACACTTGCAGGGAATGAACAGTCTTATTGTTTTACAAACTCTTCAACATTTGAAATCATTAAAATTGTAAATTTGTGCCAATCAATTGGGATTCAGTGTTTAAAAACATTTTTAAAAAGATTTATTTCTTTCTTTTAAAAAGAAACAGAGAGAGTGGGAGCACAAGCAGGAGGGTCAAGGAGAGGGGCAGAGAATCTCAAACAGATCTCATGCT